>CAJQZJ010004755.1:7060932-7074115 GCA_907164525.1 Lophiomys imhausi | reverse complement strand
CACACACACACACACACACACACACACACACACACACACACACACACACACATCTGATAGGAGAGAAGTCTGGGAGAATTCACACAAAAGACGTAACTAATAGTTATCTGTGTGGGAGATTATACATGATCTGTTTCCTTTATAGTTTCTGATATATTCCCTACCACCTCTACAATAAACGTAGCTATTGTTATAGTCTGGGCCAGGAAGCCATGCCATCTGAGGAAGAAATCAAATAGACATTTCCTAGGGCTATGGTAACAAAGTGCCACATACTACTGGCACATGGCAGGAAGCTCTTCATCTGTTATTCAGGAAGCTAGATTTGTGAATGTAGGTATTAGCAAGGCTGGCTTCTTCTGAGGTCCATGCCTCTCTCCCAGCTTTTAGTGAGTACAGCAATCTGTGGTATCTCTTGGTTTGCGGCCACATCCTCCAATCTCTTCCCACAGTACATTCCCTAATTCATTTGCAAAGGCCCAATCTCTAAATGAAGCTACCAGGACCTAGGATTTCAGCACATCTTATTTGGGGCAGGGGTCATAATTCAATCCATAGGAAAACATAGAAAACAGGTACAAAGAGCTTGCAGGCCTTGTCTCTAAATTTCAGGTAGCTATAATTTTTGAAATTATTAGATTGGATTGTAGGGCTCACAAAACAATAAATGGGAACAAAGTATGGACAAAAGATAGTTGATCTCTAGACAGGAAGCTGAGCTGTTCTGACCTAGACTGGCCATCTTGTGTGGAGACCCCTTCTCAGGTGTGAAAGCATTTGGAGGCCCAGTTTACTAAGTGACATAATGTCAGTCAGTCTACAGCACACACAGCATCGCCATGCTGGTATTATCTGTTCAACTGTACCAGCCTTGCCTCAACCAGACCTGGGCAAGTCCCAACCTAATCAGAGGCAGAGCAACCTGTCAGTCATGCCCCACTTCTGTGGTTTGCAGGGAACGGGGGTGGGGGGCAATCAAACAAAGAAACAAGGAATTCTGGAAATCAGAGCAACAGAAAATCCCAAGACCCCTGAAACTAAGGGTATCCCCAAGCCCAAACAGCACTAATATCCTGTGTTCCTTGGTCAAAACCCCCAGAGGTTAACACCCACAGACCACAGTCAAAACTGCTAAGAGAATAGACCACAGTTTGTTTAAATACATGGAGGATTGCCCTAAGAATAACATTTATGTCATGTAAGAGACAGCAGTAACATTGCAAGTTAAGCTTGTTTATTATTTTTCTTAAACGGGCAAATCTTGTCTGTGATGACACGGGAACACTGTGCCCCCAAAAGCCATTTCTTTCCACCAAAAATGCAAAGCACGGCACCCCTACCCCACTCACCTCTCCACAGGGTCCCTGAGCAGGACGATTAGCTTGGCTTCAGGCTGAAAGGCATGGATGAAGTCTTGGGTCAGGAATGGTGGCTCGCCGTCTGTGCTGTTGTCATAGAAAAAGGTCCAGGCGTTGTTGTCCCACATTGTAGAGGCGCTGGCCTCTCCTGCAAAAAGACCCAGAGCAGATGCTAAAGCCTTCGCCTATGGGCTCCCGCTGTGAACCAGAGGCCAAGCCTGGCCCCATGACTTCCTCTTAAATTGCCATGACAAGCAAGCTTATCAGGCATTGTTGTCAGATGGGACTCTGAAGACCTGGTGAGAGGATAACTAGTACCCAGCCCTGCCACAGCCAGCCCCATCCCCAGCTTCTTCCTTGAGGATGAACAAAAATATAACCTTTACTAACACCTAGGACTATAATGTCACATTTAGCTTTGCTGGCAGCGCTTAGCTCTGTGGTATTTTAAGGGCCCACTGAGAATCTACTAGACAGTTCCCTTCAAAATATGTCAGGAAGAGAAAAGAGTCATTTGGGGAAGCTGACCCTCAATGGAAAGTTGGATGTAGTTCATATATATCTTTTCTTGGAACCATAACATTTAGTCACAATCGAGGATACAATGGAGGGCCAAATGAGAGGAAGACTTTGCCAGAAGCCCAGAGGGTCTCAGCCTCAGCGCCATGACCCTGCACGGCCAACTGTCTTTTGCCCATGCCTCACCCCTGCTCTTTATATAGCTGGAACCTCATGCTGGATGGATGAACAGGGCCAACACTGTTTAATCAAAGTCCGCCTGACAGAGGATGAAAATGTGAAGTACAACCTTGGGGAGAGAGGTGATGCCAAGACACAGGCACTTCAATAACACAGACTCATGGGTAACTGAACTAATTGTTGTTGCTATTGTGTATGAATGTGGGGGGGGAAGACATCTGCATCCCTATGTGCACACATATATGCATCTGCTTATAAAGCCCAGAAGTCAACAAGGAATGCCTTCCTCTATTGCTATCTTTTTGAATCTGGGTCTCTCACTGAACCCAAAGCTTGCCAATTGCCTAGACAGGCTGCCCAGCAAGTCCACTGGGATTACAGGAGCTAACAGCCATGCCCAGCTTTCTTGTGGGTGCTGGAAATCCACACTCGGGTCCTCGTGTGTGTGCAACAGTGCTTTGCAAATGAACCATCTTCCCCGATGCATTCATCTTGCTTTGTTTTGTGACCATCTGTGGAAACGTAGAGGGAATGGTGCTCTAGGGACGTAGGGAGAGGACAACTGGCTCCCACCCATAGCCACCACTATCCCCAGCTTATTCCTTCAGGATGACAAGTCCATTCCATACTTGATTTCTGGACATGGACCATGTGCCACATCTCACTGTCACTCTTCCAGGGACAGTCCAAGTTAAAAGAGACTCCCTGGTCAGTGGTAAGCATACTACAGTCATGTGTGAAGATAGTACGACTACAGTCATGTGTGAAGACAGTACGCCCCATTTCTTCAGCTTGGTTTATGATCATGCCACGTGAACATTTTCAGACAAGCCTTCTTTCCTTTGTTTTTGTTATTTGTTTGTTTGTTATTTTTAACATAACAAAAAGACAAGTCAATCAGACATCCTTTGACAAATCTGTTCACAATGAAGTAGGGAATATGAAATGCATATTCTCTATACATAAACATAGTGTCTAAACCACAACTGGCACAAATTCTGTCAGATGTCAAAAGGGAGCTGGTTCTAGAACCATACAGACATTGGTCCATCTTCCCATATGTCTGTCCACCCAGCCTTCATCCACCCAGAACACATTCATTTGACCTCTAATCAGTGTCCCACGTTCCTTAGCATCGGGAACCAACGAGGGAAACAAGGCAGGCATAGACTGTCTCCTTTAAGAGAAAAATCAGAAATTCAAGACACCATCAGTTACCAAGTAAATGGGCAGGGACAAGGTGTCTTACAGTCAGAACAGGGCCTGTCAGCCTCTCCAACCCCATAGAACCTGGATGCATCAGCCCTTAGCTCCAGAGTGCCTCTCCATACAGCAGCTGCTGAGAGGAAAGGCCTCCTCTGACCCATGGCCATCACCCAAGGTGATGCGACCCTTTGACCTCTGCCAAGGCCCTCATTCTGAGGAAGATCTGAAAAGGGTTGAGTCACACTCCAGGGCTGAGACAAGCAGGGTCCTGAACTGGCCCAACTATCCCATCTTATAGATCTGTACATACACCACGATGAAAACAAAGACCTGACTTATCACGTGGCACAGGGCTGGCTGGTGACACAAGCAACGCCAGGTGCCAGTTTGTTATCTGCTTCTCCACACTGTCTGTCACACCAAGAGGCTATCATAAGACACAACACCAAACCTGGTTTGGAGTAAATATCAGCGTGCCATTTTTTATTGCTTGTTCTTTTTGAAATATACCAGTAACTATAATTAGGAGCCCAAATGAAGGCTTTCCTTTCTCATTCATTTTCTAAGTCTGTTTCTTGGCTTTGGGTGGAACATTTTTAGCTCTTTCATAGATCCTGAGATTTCTCCAGAGGCATATGGTACAGGAGTCTCAGCAAATTATTAATTAGAGTTATTAAATGGGGTGTTTGCACTCCTGAGTTTGAAATTAAAAAAAAAATCTAAAAGCCAATTCACACTGTAGGTATGAGGGTGGGTAGAGTACATTCCCATAGATCCCAGAGATTTTATATATAAATTAAAAAAAAAATCAATCCACCCATCAGTCCAGGCTTCAGCAGATGCCAGAATCTCCTCACAGAGTAAGGGGCAGGGTCTTCATCCAAGCCACTGGTCATACTCTACCCTGCTCACTGAGAGATTCATTTGATTTAGAGAATCAAAATGTAATGGATCCAGGAACACAAAATAGATCATTGCCTCGGGGAACCAATTTAAGTGAAATGTATGATTCAATTTCTCCTTCTCAGAAGGCGTTGGAGATAAACGCCTCATCTCAAGCTGAGTCTGATGAAAAGGGTCTGTCGGATGAAATGAGTCTAACATCTAAAGCACAGGCAGGCCTGGAGACAGCAACGCCCCACCGTGTGCTGTTATTTGCAAAGGGAGGCTTCATGTGAAGGATGAAGGGAGGGAGCTATGAGGGGAAAATATGCTAATTAGCTGCAGTAGTCATTTCATTATGTGTGTGTATCAAAATGTGCAAATCTACATACAAACAACTATGTTTTTAATTTTTCTTGTGTTGTTATTGTTGTTTGTTTTTTATTTTGTTTTATTTTGTTTTCCTTTTGAGACAGGGTTTCTCTGTGTAGCCCTGGCTGTCCTGGAATTAGCTCTGTAGACCAGGCTGGCCTCAAATTCAGAGCTCTGCCTGCCTCTGCCTCTCAAGTGCTACTGCCACCACAACCCCACATAAATTTTCCATAAAACATTCTTCCAATTTTTTTTTCAAATCAAGAGATCTCAGTTTCTTGTTTTTGTTTTTTCATCTTCCTTTGCTTCGTTGGTTTGGCTTTGCTTGGTTTTGCATTGTTGAGGCAGGGTCTTGCTAATGAATCCAAGCAAGCCTCAAACTCAAGATTCTCCTGCCTCCACATCCTGAGCACATGCTTCTCGAACAATTTCATTTTGAATGCTTAAAGGCACTTGAGTTACACAGCGACTCTGCCTAGGGTGTGTGCAGAGCTCTAGTGAGACCAAAAGGAGATGCTGCCTCCTCCCTGCAGTCCTAGCATTCAATCAGTGACTCACCACAAAGCTAACTCCGATTAGGGCATTGTGAAAGAAGTAAAGCACACCTGCTTAATTTAAGGAAAAACAAAGAATGGCAACTTCCTTAAAAAGCTGTTTCAGCTATCCTTGAGTCTACACAGAATAAGCAAGCTCATTACATGATTCTGCTTTATAGTAACCATACAAATGGTGTGATGGTTTTACCAGGGACTAAGAGTGAGAGCCAATGTAGGGGAGGGACTCACCTGCAAACACTGCAGGTGAGGCAGAGCTGGGCCCAGAACATGGGGGGCCAAGACCCCATGGAGGCTGCTTCTGCCAGCTCCCCTGAAATGACCGGAAGTCATACCTACCAATAATGATTTTACTCATCTTGCTCGGCTGCTCTTCGGAGGTGGCCTGCAGTCCTTGATGGATCTGGTGTGCAGCCAAGTCGAAGAGGTCCAGGTAATCTTCCACAGGGTAGCGGTCTCGTAGTCCATCCCTCAGGCGAACAATCCCTACAGGAACCAAGAAGTGGGCTACTGAAGACAACAATGCCACTGATTGAGTGGTGGCCTCCTGGAGCATGGCCAGAAAAGGAGGGGAAGGTCAAGAGGCCCTGACCTTAGCAGCAAAAGGCTTGATGCAGGCAAGCTTCCGGAGGGGGTGTATGGGTGTAGGATGGAGAGCTCTATCAATGCTTGCCTGCTTCACTGTGCACATGCCTAACATAGTAAAAGACACCACCACTGTTGCCGGGGAGTGGCCACTTAAAAGACACCATGCCTACTCAAGAGGTAGAAAAAAAGGGTATGTGGAGGGCTAGAGTTGAAAACTGATTAACATTTTCACCAAGAGAGATTAAAGCAGACCCGTGGTGTTGGCACCTAGGATTCAAGGTGTGCCAAATATGTAGAAGGACAAAAGGTAGGCAGCAAGGGAGCAGCATCCTGTCACCTTCATAGTGGCTCTTTCTTCAGTGTCCCATGGTACCCAACAGGTGCTCTGTAGGTGCATTCCATCAAGCATCCTGCTACTTGTCCAAACAGTAAGGTGAACTGACAATGCCCTCCACAGACACAGGCTCTGACATTAACCACATACCAAATCTGAAATTTGCTTCCTGCCTTAAAATAGCTTTTAAACATTTAAAAATACACACACTACCCAGCACCACAGCTACCAAAGTTACTGAAAAGTAGAAAGAGAACAGTTCTGCCCAAAATATCAAGAGATTCAAGGTAACATTGAATATTAGCAGCTGAGGCATGCCCTGCCCTGTCCGTCCCTCCTTCCTGCCAGGAGAAAGCTGGTTCTTTTTAGGAGAAACATAGTATGTGGTGGGAGAGAATGTGTTCAGACACGTACATCAAATGGATTATACCTTGGCTACTCAGAGGCTACTGCCAAACCACTCCAGAATGAACATCAAAAGGATGAAATCAAACATTTGTCAGGAAAAGTTAGTCTAAGGAAAACGTCTAAGATTCTCCTCTAGTGACCTGGGTCCTTTATATGGAAACTGCCTTCATGGCCCGCCCAGGCTTTGGCAGACAACAGGCCATGTAGCATCCATTAGTTTCAGTGACCAAATGTCTCCTGGCAGAAAGTAAAGGTTATTGACAGGAAATAGTGACCAAGGGCCACAGGGTGCCTGGGGCTGGGTGGAACAGAAACCACCCTGCAAGGAAGGGCAAGGCAGGAGGGGCCCACAGTCAACCTTGTTGATCAGGGTGGTATGTATCCCCACTCCATTTCAAACACATTAGGTAGACAGGGCAGGTCACACAGCTGAGCCCGAAACCGTGTCTCCTCCAGGTGTAGTGGCAGTCTAGGGCTAGGTGCCAGCCACCTCATTCCCTGGTATATATCGATCCCTGCTAAAGTTATGTGTTAAAGTTCTCTAGGACAACTAAAATAGCTAGGTATGTTACTCTCTGTAACACACATACACACATACACCAACAAGAAGTTCCCATTCTGCACCTGCCACCTTGCCCTGCACACAGCTAGCACTAAGTGGGTCTTTGCCTGTGAAATGCTGCTATGGTTTGAGTGTATCCCCCAGAGGCTCATGTACTGGACACTTGTTAAGGCTGGTGGTACCCAGGTTGGGATGCCGAGGGTCATGGAACCCTTTAGAAAGCAGAGCACAGTGGAAAGTGATTAAGTTATGGGAACTGTGCCTGGAAAGCATTTAATGCTGTTCTTTTGAAATGACTTTGTTTCTGTGCAAGTGGGTTATTATAAAGCCAAACCCTACCATGAACTTGGCCTGTGCTGCGTGTGGCTAGTCACCTTTTCCCTACCATCTTGTGATGTAGCTCAAAGCCTCTTACCAGGACATTGACAATAAGCTCTTTGGAACTGTTAGCCCCTAGAATCATGAACCAAATAAACACTGGAGGTTTTTTTTTGGTTTTGTTTTTGTTTTTGTTTTTTTTTTTGTTTTTTTTTGTTTTGTTTTTTGCCACACCACAAAACAGATTAACGTAACAGCCTAATGACAAGTGCCATGTCTCTGAATCTCAATATATCTTCTCTCCAACCTTACCCTGCCTTCCTCCATAGAATCTCATACCCACCCCTCACCAGCCACAACATTCATCCACAGAATGACTAAGAAAAACATGAGACCCAACACTCACCAAAGCGCTTCCGGGTCCACCAGTGGGGCTCCTTGATGGCTGAGAATTTCACTTCTGGATGCAGACGAAGACGGTCATAGAGATCGGTAGTTCCGCACTTGGGCTGCCCAATGATGTAGAAGTGTGGCAGGCAGCGCAGGCGGAAGTGCTTGCCATGGGCATGGGACAGGTGGCCCCAGAAAGCCTTTCGCAGAGCATCGAAGGTGGAGCGAAACCGTTTGGAATAGAGCACATAGGAATTGGTCACGTAGGGGTCAGTGGTGTTCCTGCCGGAGAATTCCTCATACCAGCAGGGGCTCTTGCTGTTCGGAAGGAATTTATTGGGGATTACTGAAAACATCTGAAAAAAAAAAAAGATAGACACAAGGAAGGAAAATGATTAGCAAAAACATATTCCAAACTAGGAGTGGTGACCCACACCTGTAATCCCAGAAGAAAAGGCAGGTGAGTTCCAGGCCAGCCTTGTCTACACAGAGAGTTCCAGGACAGCCAAGGCTGCATAGAGAGACTTTGTCTCAAAAACAGCAACAACAAAATCTAAATGATAGGGCTGGAGAGGTGGTTCAGTAGCTAAGAGTGTATACTGCTCTTCCACAAGATCAGAATTTGGTTCCCAGCACCCACATAAGGCAGCTCACAATCACCTGCAACTCCAGTGCCTGGGGATTCAACTTCCACTCTGGCTTCCAAGGGCACCTGCCCTCAGATGCACAAACCTCTCTATACAGGCATACACACATTCACATGACTAAAAATACATCTTTAAAAAAAATACTAATTGATGGCAATCTACAAAAGCAACTTGAACCACCATGACCCCATTCCAGGCAGGAAGTCCCCAAACACAAAGATGAGAAGAGATGATCTCTGTGGCCATTCAGGCAAATTCCTTCCTTGGGCATTTCCACAGCATAAGTATACAGTACTTTCTTATCCCATAGGCTGTCAAATTATCCTTGCTTTATGACACCCAAGAAATGCCTGTCATGTTCCACCTGTGTTCCCAAAGATGGTGGTAAGGAAGGAAGCATCCATTCTTTAAAAGCCAATCATCAAGAGTGGCCAGAGGGTACTTACGTGCAACTCTTGTCTCCTGAGATCTTGTAAGTCTGGGATCTGCCTGGTTGTAAACTCAATCCTGGCAGCGATGCTGTCAATAATTAGCTTAATGTTTGGATAGTCCTTTACATAGGAGATATTATTTACAGAAGGCTGGTAGTGATGCTCTTTCACGTCACTTGGGTTCTCACTGTCCATCAAGCTGGGGTTACTGGGAAAGCCCCCATAATGGAAAGGGGATGAAGTCAGAAGCTCCTGATGAGGCCCAGAAAGGATGTAAGAAGCCATGACCAAGGTCATTATTATCAGTCCAAAGACCAGGCTACATCGCTTCCCCTTCCTGAAGCGCAAAAACCCACCCCAGTTCTCATTGCTCTCAGTCCTCACTTCAAGAACAGCGAGCAAGTTCATCTGTTTACTGTCCACACGAAACAGAATTTTGTTTTCTCCTTTGCAAGCGGGGCACGCCTGATGACTATGATGGGGGCCTCCTTGGCAGGCCACCTGTTGCTTGTGTGTGTCTTCAGGGAACAGCTGTATGCAGCAATTGATGCAGTGCCTCATGGTAGAGCCCTTGGACAGCTGCCTCAGAGAGCCATGGGCCAGCCCTCGAGGAGTCGGCGGGGAAACCTTAAGGGTGTCCTGTGATGACAGAAGATGACGGTGGGAAGGGACATGCAACAGAAACAAATGCAGAAGAGAGCAGACACCAATGCACTAGAGAATGAGGCACATTCTTTGGCTCAGATATGAAGAACAACACAAAGGAAAGCAAATTCCAATTGTATGTTCTGCACCAGCCATGCAACACTGGAGCGGCCACAGGGTTGGAAACAATTCCGCTCGTGCTTCAGGTTTTCCCCATGGCGCCAAAGAAAGTTGGAGTGGCATCAGTGGAGAGCATGGAGGTACACTGGAGATGGGAAGACATCATGAGCTCCTCGTTGACAGGTGGACTGGCATTCCTCCAGGATGCTTTTTCTTCATGGGGAGCAGATGCTCATGAATGCCAGGTGACCTAAACATGAAGAAAGATAAGCTTTGTTGCATTATGTGGTAACTATGAGACCACAGGAGTTGCTTCCAAGAGAAGAACAGGTATTTATCTCCCTCTTCCACCTCTCCATTTGAGTCACACTTACTTGTTCACAACCAAGTCACAGATCATACAAGATAAATGGAGATGGGCCTTTGCGCTTGGGTTTGGGGTTCACGCTTTGTCACCAAATATGGCCCCAAACCCCACACTTTGCATAACCCAGGTACCCTCTGGGACCTCTGCTTTCATATGTCTGCATTATGGTACCCTAGTTGGGTAGCCACAGTCAGATTCATGCACAGCTGGTATCTTAGTTAGGTTTCTGCTGCTGTGATAGAACACCATGGCCAAAAGCAGCTTGGGGAGGAAAGGGTCATTTCATCTTACACTTCCACATCATAGTCCATCACTGAAGGAAGTCTGGGCAGGAACTCAAGGCAGGAACCTAGAGGCAAAGCAGAGGCCACAGAGAAATGCTGCTTACTGGCTTACTCCTCATGGCTCTGTCAACCTGCTTTATTTTCACAACCCAGAACCAACAGCCCAGGAGTGGCATCACTCACAGTGAGCTGGGCCATCTCAGTCATTAAGCAAGAAATTGCTCACATGCCTACAGGCCAATTGGAGGGAGGACTTTTCTCACTTGAGGCTTCTTTTCCCATATAACTTTAGCTTTTATTAAATTGAAAAGTCAAAGAAAGAGAGAGAGAGAGAGAAAGAGAGAGAGAGAGAGGAGGGAGGGAGGGAGAGAAGGAGGGAGGGAGGGAGGGAGGGAGGGAGGGAGGGAAGGAGATTACCAATGAATTCCAGTTTGAGGGATAAATCAAAATACCATTTTTTTATTTAAGTTATCTTTTCCCCCTAACATCTCCCCCTTTTAGTCCAATAAAAGGTTCTTTTTCTTATAACAATAAATACAATCCAGAACAATTAGGCAACAGTTATGAAAATTATAAGGTATAACATATATTCCCAATGTCCAGTCCATATGTATTGGTAACTAATAATAATATTCTATTATCCATCTATCTTGATGAGCTTAAAGTTCTGTACCTAACTCAGCTTCCATCCTAACTTGCATTACCAACTTAAAAACATCTTCTTAGGCCTAGAACATCCTTTTAATTCCCAAACAACTTCAAACTTAACTGTGAGACTATAACTATCTAGTCTTCAACCACATCAGAGACTTGAGAAGTATAAATACACTTGAATAAGCAGTACAGAACAAGCAGCTCCCAAAACTAAGAAATGACAGACAACTAGCTGCCTGGAAAATCTCCAGTTTCTCTCTATGATGTTGGAGCATCTATCTTCAGCCTTTTGGCCCAGTATCTCTGATAGATATTAATTATAAACAGGAATTATGAAGGACTTGCCCACCCTGTCTTGGCAGAGTTAGGCTGTCGACTTACCTACTTCCAAGTTTTGTCCTTTTTGGGCAGCATTCTGTCTACAATTGAAACAGGGAATTTTTCTTGCCCAGTGCCTAGCTTGCCACTAATGCAATCATCTCCAAATGGAGAGCCTTCGATGCTCATCATCCACTTGAAGTGGAATGGGGGAGGGTTGCTGTCAGGAGCTGACATGTCTCAATATCAAAAAATCTTAAGTTAAGAAAATACCTTTACATGCCATATTCTACAGAACTCTTGAGGTTCTTGAAGATCATCTATTTCTGAATATTTGAATAAGCAAATGTTGCTTGTCTCTTAGCAACTTGATTTCTGATTTACTTAGAAAACACCTGTGATACACTAAACTAGTACCTAACAAAATGACAAGTTTGAATGACTATTAGTT
This sequence comes from Lophiomys imhausi, assembly GCA_907164525.1. Classification (NCBI taxonomy): domain Eukaryota; kingdom Metazoa; phylum Chordata; class Mammalia; order Rodentia; family Muridae; genus Lophiomys; species Lophiomys imhausi. Next base: position 7,062,527 of record CAJQZJ010004755.1, on the reverse strand, counting down.
TGCATTTCTTAATTATCCTAAACCATTTGTGATAGTTCCTATCAAAAGGCCTAGAACTTCATGCACAAAATACCATTTTTTAACTCAATGATAATCTGAAGAGTAGCAAGGAGGGAGAAGGGAAGGGTGAGGGAAAGCACGGGGAGCCAGGCTGTCTCCTCACAGCTTCTGTAGTCTCTCAGCTACAGTTTAGGAAGCAAAAGTTAATGAAAATTTAGCAACAATGAAATGATCCTCTTCTTCAGTCAAGTGTATCATATTACAAAAAACCATTTGACTTTAAGTTATTAAGCAATTAAATCCAATGTACAGAATTCCCCCGAGCCACATAACACTTCAGACCCTGAAGTCATTTTTCACTTTCATCATCCCGGGAAAGACCCAATTCTTAAAAATCCATTAACATAACGCCATGGTTCTAAAGTGTATTTTTTTTCCCCAAATGACACTTCTTTGGAGATGTCATTAAAGGAGCAATGGATGACTAATGAAAGAGCCTGACTTGGTTTCTAACTGCCATAAATGCCCACCCACTGGCTGTGTGACCTAAAGCTCTTCAACCTCTCTGAGTTCTCATCTCCTCAAGGACTAGTAAAATTAGAATAACAGTAGTTCCTTTTAACTTTTTTAAGGCATTAAATTAATCGATGTGTATAAAGAGTTTGCATAGCCCTGACATGTGTTTAGTGACCCAGGAAATGTACACAAGATGGATAATAGCATCATCACTGGTCACATTCCAATCTTTAATCGCCGGTGAGTTCTAAAAGCATGTTACATGCATTCCCAGAAGGGAGAACCTAAAGCCAAATTCTTTTTCCTTAGGTTGACAATTACCCAAGTGTGATGGACTCGCATCCCATTATACACCTCAAACAATCCTCTGTCTCCAGAGAAGTGGCATTAACTATTAAGCCTTTATTAAAGACTCTACATATTGGCTAGAGATCTAGTCACAACCCTACAGTAGCAACCTTCATGTCACTTGGATCCAAGGCCCATGTTTTCTTGAAATATGTTGGTGAAGAATTGGCCAAGTGGTGTTTCTTCCACCCAGAGTGTTCTGCATGCTGCCAGCATTCGTGCTTAAATATTTAGAGGGGTGGTGAGCTGGACAAATTCTATACAGTTCATCACAGCAGCACTTTGTGGATCTTTCATATGAAAATGAGCCTTGTGGATCCACAGCCAGGAATATAATAAACAAACGTTGCATTGTACAGAACTGGGGAGATGGTTCAGTGGATAAAGCATGTTCTATGCATGCATGATGAACTGAGTTCAGATCCTCAGAACCCACATAAAAGCCAGACACCTTAACCATCACTTTGTTTTGTGGAAAATGAGAGACAGAGACAGAAGAATTGGCAGAAGTATGGGGGCCAGATAGCCTGGGATATGCAGCAGTCAATGAGAGACTGCCTCAAACAAACTGGAAGACAAGAACTGACATCTAAACTCATCTGACCTCCACAGAGATACCACAGCATATGTCCCCCCAAATCTCAATATCTCTCTCTCTCTCTCTCTCTCTCTCTCTCTCTCTCTCACACACACACACACACACACACACACACACACACACACACACACAC
>CAJQZJ010004755.1:7050178-7060922 GCA_907164525.1 Lophiomys imhausi | reverse complement strand
CACACACACACACACACACACACACACACACACACACACACACACACTCATTCATGCACACACCATCACACCATACAGAGTTGTTCAAGGAATTACCACTATAACCAGGAGGCCAAATTGAGAAGTACTAGTCTGACAGCCTGGTCAGGCAGAGCCTGGGACAGCTGGAGGAGCAGACCTAAGGAGCTTCGGAGGAGACGCCGTGGGACTAAGCTGGGTCCCTCTCCTCCCTTAGGGCAGTTGGTAGGGCATATCAGGAGCCTCTGCTTTCAGCTTGTTCCATCACCCCTGACCCATTGCTTGGTACAAACAATTCTTCCAAATGAAAGAAACAAAAGGGCAAGATCCCTCCTTGGAAACACTATCCCTGAAGCCAAGAAAATATTTTTTTTCACTTCCCAAAGACAAGGCCAAGGCAGGGTTAAAAACAAGTCTCCAGGCTGAGATTCAGTGAGAGGATGCTCACATCCTTCTGTACTGTTAGGTGCTTTTTGCTTTTTGTTGTTTTTTTTCCCTTTTCTTTTCTTTTTTTTTTTTTAAGAAAGAAAAAAAACAAATAAGGACTTTGAAGCCATAGAAGAAGAATGCACATCATCTAAACCCAATAGAATGGGCAGAACATTCCTAGTCAAGAGCCAAGCTATCTTATTTCAAGCAAAGTAAGTAAACCTTGGAACTGGGGGGACGTTGACAATCTTAATGGCAGTGGATGGGATAGAAGACAGGCTCCAACAAGCCCAGTGTTCCTCTCTACCTAGCAGCTGTACCTCTGATTAGGCAAACAGGAAACAGAGCTAAACTGAGAATTCACAAAGGAGGAATCTCTAATGGCAGTGAGACATTTGAAGAAATGCTCAACATCCTTAATCATCAGAGAAATGCAACTCAAGACGACTCTGAGATTCCATCTCACACCTATCAGAATGGCTAAGATCAAAAATTCAAATGACGGCACATGCTGGTGAGGTTGTGGAGAAAGGGGGAAAATTCCCCCATTGCTGGTGGGAGTTCAAACTTGTACAACCACTATGGAAATCAGTCTGGTGATATCTTAGAAAACTTGGAATAACCCTACCTCGAGACCCTGCCATACCATTTCTGGGTATCCACCCAAACAATTCCTCACCAAACCACAAGGACATATCCTCATCTATATTCATAGCAACCTTATTGCTAGGAACTGGAAACAACCCAGATGTCCCTCAACTGACGAATGGATAAAAAAAACGTGGTACATTTACACAATGGAATACTACTCAGCTATCAGAAACAAGGAAATCATGCAATTTGCAGCCAAATGGATGGAACTAGAGAAACTCATTCTGAGTGAGCTTACACAGACTCAGGAAGATGTACATGGCATCTACTCACTTATAATTGGATTTTAGCCATATAGTACATGATAACTATCCTACAACCAACATACCAAAAAGATCAGGAGCATAGACTTTGTTACCTATCAATGGGACAATTTGCCCTAGGGATGCTATCATGTAGGCCCCAGGTGCAAGAGGAAGCTCTTAGCCCTCATATGACTGTTGAACTGAGAGGGGCTGATTTGTAGGGACACTCCACAGTGGAGGAGTGGGATGGGTGGGAGAGGGAGGGGAGGGTGGGTGAGTGGAACCGGGAGGGGTGGAAAGAGGGCACTATGATGGAGATGTAACTTGATGTAATAAATAAACATTGTAATAAAAAAAGGATGAGCTTCTTACTCATATTAAAAAAAGTAAGGAGAACACTCTAAAAACACTCTGACACAGTGTGTTCTCATTTCATTCATTCACTGGTCATCCATACACTTTCTGAAGGCTGACTGTGTGCTGGGCACATCCTGTGAAATGGACCAGAATGCAATATAAAATGTAGCATGTAGGTGTGCACAGACGTACGTAATTGGTATTTAGCCTCAGGCCGCCCTGCTTCCCAGCACACAGCTTGGTATCTTTCTTGGATACTAGGAGCTGCCCTTTCAACCACACCTGAGGTTATGTTAACGAACTGATCCTTAATGGAGCTATGAGCTTCAGGATGGGGACTGGTCTTCAAAAAGACCAAGCCTTGGGTAAAGTTTAAACTCCCAGGTAGGATGAAGAGAATCTAAAGACTGAATCCCTGGTGACCAATGATATAAGCCATCTCCCCTGTGCTGTGAGACCTCTGCCCAAAATCAAAACCACAGGGATCTGAGGGTGTCAGGGCTGATGAGCACACAGAGCCAGCTGAAGACAGAGGAACCCTGGGTATTCTTCCCTGTGCCTGACTGGGCTAGTTACTGTTAGTCAGTCCTGAACAATATTCTCCCGATGTTGCTGGGTGCTTCCTGGAAAGGGAAGCATTCCTCCAGGGACTTGCTGAAACCACTCAGGAAACCCTGGGAACCTTTGCCTCTGTGGTCAGATCAGACACACATGTGGATGTTGGGAGCCCAATACTCTGCTGGGGATCTAAAGTGGATCAGTCTCTCCAGAATGAGCCTCCTCGGACTCCAGGCATTTGGTGCCGACCTTGAATGGCTAGACACCAGGTTGGTGTCATGAAGTTGAAGAAGTGATTGGTACTGGTAACATTTTTGGAGAAGAGGGACAGTGAGAGTCTTTTCCAAGAAAAAGATATAAAACTGTCTTATTTTTACAAGATTTTTTTTTCAACCAAAACCATCCAGGTACTCTGTCATTCTCTGGATGGACAAGAAAGGTGCAGAGAGGACCATGACAGAGGTCTCTTCCCGCCTGAGCTGGCTTTTAATCCATCTTGGCCAGGGCTGTTACAGGGGCATCAAGCTGTAAAGACATTTACCGGTGCACAAGATTACCTCAGGTTCCAATAAGGTCCTAAATGTCCCAAACAGTGAAAACATTAGAAGTCACTGTTTGGTTCCACAATGCGGGACCTGGCTAGATAATTCCTCACAGCACAGGCTGTCCCTGCACTGTAGGACGTGCAAGGGGTTCAGCAGCATCCTTGGCCTCCACCACTAGATGCTAGCAGCACCCATCCCCTGAGACAGGGCAAGCAAAACCAGGTCTAGACATAGGCAAAGGGTCCCTGGGAGGTCTAATCTCCCCCAGGTGGAGCCTGTCTTAGAGGAAGTAATCCAATGCACAATGAGCAGACAGTGACTTCAGAGTTGTCATTGAGCTTGAGGGACGAGAAGGAAGCCCAGTTCCATGGAGATGAGGGAAGAAGGATGGGGAGAAGCTCTGGGGGAAACCAAAGCCTCTGAGAACTACCAGTGGGTAGACCCTTAGGGACTTGTGCTGGTCTGGAGAAGGTATCAACCACATGGGGGGAAAGACAGAGCTTAGATTCTATATGGCCTTGAAGGCTAGAGTCAGGGGTGTTACCGGCCCAAGTGTATAAAGGGAGGCGCACTACATATTCTTTCCCAAGGCTCTCCATGAGCTGTGTAGCTATTAAATAACAGAGCTAGTGAAAAAAAAAATCCAATCCGTGTAACTGTACTAGAAGAATAGATTGATATCATACCCCTTAACTGGCTTTTCCCATACACAACAGGTGATCACAACGACAGCCACTCAGAAACACTCAGAAACACTCAACTGCTCTTCCTTCAGAAACAGGTAATGCATTCCACCTGCATTTCACCTGGCTGGAATGCTGGCACTTGGTGCCAGTTATCTCAGGCTAGACAGGACTTTTGGTGCTCTCATTCATATAGTAAACCAAGGTACTCAAGGATACATTACGGTTCTGTCGCCTCCCAGCCAGGGCTCCACGCTGCACCCTGTGGATGCAGACCAAAACTGTGGGAACCCAGTGCCACTGTGAGAGATCAGATAGCTGGTCCCCAAATAGAAAGCATTCAATTACCCAGCCTTTGCTTGGATGCCCCCTATTAACCTATGTACCCCAGCCATCATTAGCAAACCATTTATAACAAAATTGTAATTGAGAGACCCAGAAATACCACTTTAGATTAAGTAATTGAATGCCCCTCAGTGAAAGATCGATAAAGGGCATCCAATTTCACCCTAGGAAAAACTTATTAAATTATTGTAGCTAGAAGCTGATAGAGCAGAAGAAAGATGTATGACACTTCAAAGGAAATCTAGAAGGACTTCAATAAATAGCTTCATTTAGCCGAAACATTCATATATGCCCTCTGAGGGGAGAAAGGGGAAAATAGCTAATTACACGATTTTACTTTTATGTTTTAAGGGGAAATTTTTGATGAGTCTTAATTAACCTTTACTAAAACACAAAGGCTTCTGGTTAGTATATCTAAATGCTGACATCTCTCTTTGGGCTATGTATATGAAAATACTTTTTGTCAAGGAATATTAATCAGTAACTAGAGGAAGGAATTTTTTGACTCAGCTCAGAGATATCATAAAGAGACTGCCGAGACCAAGAAGAAAGGTAATGGGCAACAGAGTTCTACACAAGCAATAAACAATGTCAGTCTGTGTGTGTGTGTGTGTGTGTGTGTGTGTGTGTGTGTGTGTGTGTGTGAGAGAGAGAGAGAGAGTTCTGTGTGTCTGTGTGTGTGTGTCTGTATGTGTATGTATAGGCACATACACTCATGGGCAAGAGGTTCAAATCAAATGTCATCATCAATCACTCTCCTTGTTATTTTGGGGGACAACACCTCTCACTGACCTGGCGCTTGCCAATTTGGCTAAACTGGCTGGCCTACAAGCCCCAGGGATCCTCCACATGGATGCTAGGGGTGTATACACGAGGCCCTATGTTTGTACAGTAAGAGCCTGACCAATTACGCTCTCAGGTTCCAGGTGTCTATCTTATGCCTGAGGTTTTTCAGTCAACAGCAGAACAGAGCTGCTCCTCACCTTGACATTCAGTGTCCTCTAGCATTGTACAAAGCACACAGTGACCAGGTGGGTCAGGATTCCAAGTTCTTGTCTACCAAGAGGCCTCAGACGAGTGACTTATCTGGGCCTCTGTGTTCTCCAATGGCACGCGGGCAGGCATAGACCACCGACAGCTTGAGAGCCTGAATATCGTGGCCAAATTGCTGGGGTTTGACCTTGACAGGACATTAAAACTCTCTCCTCTCTGTTTCCTTAAATAAGAAGTGAGAACAGTCAGAGCCTACCAGTGCAATGAGTGTCAAGTTAGCTAACACATATAACATACTTGTGAGGGCGGCCAGTTGTAAACCCTTAATAAATGTTAGTTAATGTTGCATATGCATAGTGCTAGCCCACCTTAGCATGAATGCTAATTATTATTCATAAATGCCACTTGGGACAGATTGCATTCCCAGGCCTTATTCATTATTTCCCCCTACAGTCACACTCTTGTCATGTGAATGTGATTTTTCCACTTTACAATAAAGGAGTAGACTACTTCACCCTTCAGCTTCAGTCAGATGACCTCTTTGGCCAACAGAATGAGGCAGACGAGACCACGAGCCAGTCTCAAGCCCAGGTGGAAATGTGCAGGGCGTGTCTATCCACCCCACAGGCATGAATAGACTGTCATCACGAGAAGAACACGGCTGGGTCAATAGAAGAATGACAGACACATGAAGCAGGGCCAAGGCCAACATGGAGGAGCTGGAACCTAATGAACCCAGCTACCCTTCCAGAGAAACTGTTCTAGTCATTCGCTATGCAGCACAAGCTAACCAATATCCTTCTGCTACAGGTTGTGAGCCATTGGAGCTACAAAGATCGGCTGCAACAACTGTGTTATGAGCTTCTCATGAGCACTTGTAAAGCTTACCAGGGGGTAACAGAGGCTGAAGCAACTCACCAGGGATGCAGCTAATCATGGAGTCGACCCCTTGTTCTGAAAGCCTCTTTCTCCTAACACCAGAAGCAGATAACACCATGCTGTAGCAATGCTGGAGGCCGGAAGGGAGTTCTTCCTAGGTTAAGGCACAACTGCCCCCTACATTCCACACTATCCTCAAGTAAATTTGTGCTTATGATAGTTGCAGCTATTTTGTTCCAGTTATCTGACAACTGATACCACTGTGCCCCCTTCCCCCACAAGATGGACAGGCCTTCCTCCTAGCCTCTTTGGGGTTATTGTCATTTCTCCCTTGTGTCCTCTTCCCCTAGCAAGCCCTTGCTGTAATCTATCCCTGATAGGTCCCGTGCCAAATTTCATCTCTCCGAATGTCTGGAGCCTCTTATCAGTGCTTCCTCTGCAAATATTCTCTGAGCATGATGAGCAGGCACTTCCTGACTGGTACCACGTGTGTATCATATGTACTACAGGAGTTTTGGTTTTTTGAGATAGGGTCTGCTGTGTGACAAGACTTTTCTGGGGAAATGCATATCTACTCACCCCAGATAGAGAACCCACGACAGACGAAACTACAGATATTGCCAAAGTACCAACTTGGTGAACCAATGAGTTTTATTGGGGTTCCTTCAGAAATATGGCTGTGGGGTTACTTACAGGAACAGAAATGACTCAGGGACAGTGGCATCACCTATGCTCACCCCAGCATGGGTGACAGCTCACAAAAGTTGGGAAACCTGAAACACACTGCACAGCCTGCATGCAGTTCAAAGGGTTCAAAAGTGTCCTTTCCAGGTGCCTCAGTTGGTCTAGACCTCTTCCGGGCATCTAGGCTGGTTTCTGCTTCTTTCAAGCAGCTGATCTGGTCTCAGTCTTCTTTTTAGCTTGTCTTGTCTGAGAGTATTCTTTGGAGTTCAGCTTCCTTCCATCTGAGGTGGACTCCAGTTTTTATTGCTTACTCTGGCAGGGAGGGACCTAGTGAATGTGGTCAGTTTCAGGGACTTCCTGAAGCTATTTTTGAGTTGTTTGCTTTCCTGCTTAAGGAACTTCCTGTGTGACCGACATAACAGGCTGTCACAATGTAGTCCTGGCTGCCCTGGAACTCCCTATGTAGGCCAGGCCGACCTTGAACTTACAGAACTTACATAGAGATCCCCCTATGGTGTCCTGGAATTAAAGGCATGCACCACCACACCTTGCCACAGGAGGTGTTATAAATTATGTACTTGACTGTAACGTTCTTTTTGTTAGTAGCAATGGCTTTATATGCATTACAGCAAAGAAACGGTCCATAGAAAACGCTACCATTTCATGACCCATATCTGTGGGAAACAGGCATATTCACAGAGGTCCAATCTCCATAGTAAACAGCCCTCCTCTTTCTTATACCCCAGCATGATACCCACTGAGACTGATTTAGTAGAAAAGTGGGACATATCAAAAAGGGTTTCCATGAAGTCAAGGCATTAAACTAGACCTAAATTAGGCAGACCCGCCTTTTAATTCAGCTCAACTGTTACCAGCTTTATGAGCTCACAAAATAAAACTGAGTCATCCTGAGACTTGGATTTTCATGCAATACGGGAGTAAAACCATTGTTGCCTTCCAGTGTTGGGGTAGTGTTAAGCATTCTAAATGTTAATTAATTGGTCCCACTTGCTGTCTGTTACTTACATTGAATCTGATTGGTTAAATAAAATGCCGAGGCCTGAGATTGGGCAAAGACAGAGAAAGGTGGGACTTCCTGGGATTAGAGCAGGAAGCCTGCACTTTAGACAGAGGATTAAACATTCCAGCCAGCAGCAGGAAGAAGAAGGCATTCCAGCCAGGAGCAGCAGGAAGGAGGCACACACCATGGGTTAGAAAAAGGAACCTCATTCCACATGGCCAGGAACATCGGCATATCATGGAGAATGGCAGTCCAAGGGGACGTATGTATATATGGGGTCATATTTGGGTAAAGAGCTAGCTTAGATGGACTAGGATTGCACAATTCAGGCCAAGGCTTGGTAACATCCATGTGGTCTCTGTGTGCTCATTTCTAATGGCGGGATAAGGATTAAAGGCAGCCGAACAAATTAACAATAATCTAAATACTGGTTAAACAGTTTAATTAAATATTTATTTTTACATTCCAGCATGAATTTCAATAGGCAATATACAGAAAATGCCTAATTCCGCCTGGCGTGCAGCAAGCTCCCATAAGTAAAACAGTATTTACATCACTGGACAGAACCTCAAGCCCTCACCACAGTGCCACCTGCCTCTTCCTGGAATTTGTGACCTCACATTGGATGTAGATGGGGAAGTTGAACATCTAGGCAAGGACTGTAAGCGGGTGAAAGCAGGTGGCAGCCCAATTTCCAGAATCATGCTTGTCCCTAAGTGTCTGGGAGAAACTAGAAAGATAGTGGTAATGGAGAGAACCCCACAGGGGACCCCTGGGAACATCTAAAGAGCCATTCTCAGTGGGAAGCCTCAAGTATATCTTAAAGACGATGGTGGGTATACTCAGAGCCCAGACAAACCTATGCTCTCTGGAGTTATCAACCAGGCAGTTGATAACTGCCTATAGACCCTTGCCCATCCATCCTGCCTTCTATAGAGAAAACAGGGGCAACAAGGGTCTTTGCTTCCCAAGAACATGTAGCTCATAAGAGACAGATAGGGCAAGTGACTCGGGCCTGGCACCATGCCTTCACCGACTGTACCACCACAGAGGGCCGCCTTGACTTCAGCCCATCATCTGGCTTAGCCTCAAGTGGTCATCCAGGCTCATGGTTCTTTCTTTTCCTGGTCCCTTCAAGACTCTACCTAAAGATCGGCTTCTCTGTCTCACAGGGGCTCTGCACAGGGAGGGGAGGAAGGCACAACCAGAGAGGAGAAGATGAAGTAGGCCAGTTTGAAGCCTTCTTCTCTGAATGCCTTGATGGCAGGGGCACTGAGTCTGACACCATCCCAGTTCCCACTTGCATTTGAAGCAGATGGGCTACAAGTTCACACCCAGACAGAGGAGGGATGGAAGACACAAGCTGGTCTGGTGCCATGTGTCCTGCACAGAGAAGGAGCCACAGAAAGCAAAAAAGCCTGTACCGGGTGCTGGCTGAAGAAGGAGGAAGAAGCAGACTGGGCACACTGGCATAGCTGAGAATGACCTTTCAGAGCAGGCAGGTCCAGGAGCCCACCTGTCCAAGTCCCTTTTCACTCCTGCAGGCGCAGGTAAGGTAGTCTGGGTTCCATGAGACTAGCCATGCTGATGCTCTTGAGGCTGAACACCCAGTAGGAGCTTCCTTAAAGGACTGTGTTTTGAAACTTGAAAGTCTAAAATAAATACCTGCCCACCATGCCAGGGAGCTGCTGGGTGGGGATGGTCCAGAGCAGAACTCCCCACAATCTCTCAAATCAGACTCAAACATTGGCTGATCATCCTTATATGAGCCGTGACCACTCTCTGGGCCTTAGCTTTACTATACAGAAGCCATGGCCTGGGGACTACCCCTTTCAGCTTCAACACTTTCAGACATAGGATCTGAAATTAATTCCTCTTTAACAAAAACCTGCCATCATCACTTCCTTCTGCCTTTTGCAACTGCTCAGCCTCTAGTTTCCAACAAATGTTAAAAGCTGGCACAGGTCTTGTTTTATCAGCCTCCAGAGAAGCCAGACATTCAGTTTTAAAGGTTCACCATGGGTTTTCTCCCAATAGCAGACCCTTCCCCCACACCCCTCCCTCTCCACCATCTGTCTATCACAAGGCATCAGCCACTTGCACCATGCTCAAGCTTACATTTGCTGGGGCAACAAATATGCTGACCACACAGCCCAGAGTTCACGAGGATAGAGTTAACTCCACAGCAAAGACTCTAGGGATGCTGGAAACATGATCACCTTATCAGCCTAGAACTGTTCAGCCCCACTACAGGAACAGCCCCAAGACCCAGCTGGTGCCAGGCAATCTGTAAAAGACACACCTTAGCTTAGGGACTAGAGACACCCTAACAACAGTGATAATGCCTAGAGCCACGGTCTCTGACAGCAAGGACAGGTGTGTGGGTGGTTCTGTCCATCTGCTCCAGCTCTGACCCAGCCAAACCCAGGCAGATGTCAGTATTGCCAACAGTCATGACATAACTCAGGCTTGCTCCTCAAAGGCATGGTGGGCAAGAGGCTTCAGACATGTTCACACTGCAGTTGTCACCCAGTGATTTCCCTATGCACAAAAGACTGCAAAGGTCTGTGCGACAAAACAGTTTTCTTTTTCTGAGCCCAAGGTGTCTGTGGGGGAACTATTTAGAGCACTTGTTTTATTATTTCCAGTGGTAATTCAAATCACTGGGACACCGGCTCTTCCACTTAAGTCTGTCTAGTGACGGGCTTCATGCTTTGCTTCAGAGCCTGCCTACCAAAATAGCTCTGGGAAACATGGCAACTGTAGGCTTTGCACAGATCTTCCAGGGGAGCATGTAGACTCAGGGTTTCCAATGACGAAAGAAAGAAAGAAAGAAAGAAAGAAAGTAAGAAAGAAAGAAAGAAAGACCGGTACAGTGTCAGCTATGTGTGGAAAGCCACATATGACCATTGTTAATAGTAACTCTCTAAGATCAGTATGTAGACCCTCAAAGTACATGTGTAAAACTAAGGCATGGAAGAGCTAAGTTAAACACATACCCAGAGTCACTCAGCTAGCCAGTGGCTATGTTCCCTAGAGCTGTGTTGGTGGGCAGGCTCTGAAGCAAAACGCGAAGCTTGTTCTCTATAGGCTGTACCTGAGTGGAATGAAACAGATGGTGACTAGACAACTATGGATCTGTTTGGCTGCAAAGCCTGTGACCTTTGACCTGTCCACTCATGAAGCTGCCACCAACAGAGGCTGGCAGAGTGGCGTGTCCGCCATCACTTGATCTGTCAGCCAGGACTTGAGAGTGTTCAGGCAAGGTAGCCAGGCTAGACTGTGAGCTACACACACACACACACACACACACACACACACACACACACACACACA
>CAJQZJ010004755.1:7037075-7049522 GCA_907164525.1 Lophiomys imhausi | reverse complement strand
GTGTGTGTGTGTGTGTGTGTGTGTGTGTGTGTGTGTGTGTGTGTGTGAGGTTTCCTGCATGCCCAGCACCGAACCTTAACTACCAGGGGAAAGTGACACCCTTCAGACATTTCTGCTCTCATGTGGCTGAAGTGCAAAGTGGCACCATGGTTACCCACTACCAGTTTTCCCCTAACACAATGAGGGAAATGAATGAAAGAAAATGTGCCTAGGGAGACAGAGAGAGAGAGACAAAGAGAGAGAGAAGGAGAGCACAGAGAGAGAGACAGAGACAGAGAGACAGACACAGAGAGAGACAGAGACAGAGAGAGAAAGAGACAGAGACAGAGAGAGAGGGAGACAGAGAGAGAGAGAGAGAGCCAAAGGGACAAGGTGTCTCTGTACACCTTTGTGTAACAAGTCCCTTCTTGCCCACTGTGACAGACTCTGGGAAGAGGAGGGAAGGCCCGGAGTAGCAGGAGATTGCCAGCCCAGATGCCCTTCAGGTCTCTCATAGAACAGAACTCACACATTGAGAACATAACGCGAATAATGATCTCGCAAATGTACATACAGCAGAGCCGGAGAACGAATAAATTAGAGGCGGCACAACTGAATGCGGAGCAGCTGTACACTCCCCACCAGATGGCCTCCCTGATCTGAATACTTTTAAATATTGTTTCATTTTCAAAGATAAGCAAAATAAGAGTCTGGTTAACCCTTGAATGGGCAGGACCTCCTGAAATACTTCAGTGGGATTTCTTCCTTTCTGATAGAAAGAGTATGCATTTTTTCAGACAGTGTCCTCTGGGCAGTTTTACAAGGTGAAGCTGGATGGAGCATGCACTGCCCATCCCAAGCAGAACAACCCTTACCAGGTGGGCAAGAGGCAAGCAGGTGGCACTGTCCCAGTGTGGCCATGGGGACCTCTAGACTATGAGCAGTTACCTCTGGGGGTACAGGAACCTGCATGACAATACAAGACCCCATGCTTAGATAATTTAAATTTTAACATCATTTTAAAATTAAGTTGTAGCCAACCCCATAGCAAAATGTGAGGTCATGCTACCTTTTGCCTTTAAAGTAACATGGGAGGAAGTCAGGTAGACACTGGCAGGTCCCATGGACCCACCAAAATCCCCATCTGCTCCTGACCATTCACAATACTACAGGTGAGTGTGACCGACCGCTATGTAGTACAGAGGGAAGGCAAACAGAGGCCTTGGGCCGGATCTGCTCTAAATCACAGCAAAGCAGGAGGCAGAGCTAGAAACAGCAGAAGCCCAAACTGGCCCTCAGTTCACTGAGCACAGTGACATGTAAATCCCACATCAATCAGTTTCCAGGAGTGATTGTGGGTGGAGCTTGGGGCTCTTTGCCTCACACATGCGCAGCTGCCTCTGGCTATGAAGTTCACTTAAGACAGATCAAGTAACCCTCTTCCATAAACCCTAAATAACAAAGGAGGGGCAAAGAGAAAAAGGCTGGAACAAGGTCTGGTTAACCACACCCTTGGCCTCAGTTTCCCTTCTTGCACTTATATACAGGCACTCCTTGCTGTCCTCATCATGAAGATAAGGCAGAGGGGCTGCCTGCAGCTTGAGATGGCCAAGCAGAAGTGCTGGGTGCAGAAAAACAAGGGAGGAGTTACCTCAAGGCCTCACTATAACCCCTCATTTCTCAAGTATCTTTGAATTAATAACATTCCCCTACTAGAAACAGCATGATGCTCAACTGTTGTCCTTGTTGTTACTGTCATTGTTATCATCACCATCTTCATCATCATCAAATTCCCACTTGACTGAGAATGACACACTTGAGAGCCAACCCAGGAAGGACACTGTCTCTTGCCTTCTCTTTCACAATGATGGAAAACCCAAGGGAGGAGCACAGAATTCCCCAGAGTGGGTGTAGGTCTTTATAAACATGCACACGTCAAAAGCAGATGTCCAGGAGCAAAGGGGACAATATGGCTCTGGAAGGCACTGTTTTGTGAGTATTCACCTATGTCTAAAGAGCTCCAAACAGAGATGCCCTTAAATGAGACTCCATGTGACTGCCCTGGCCATGAGATGGAAAGGGACACTATAGTGGAAGGAGAAATGTGGAGGAAATAAAAAAAGAGAGAGAATCCAAACTCAAGGAGTATTAAACACAGCCCCACATCTGGACCAAATCCACCTCTTCCTGGCTGTGTGTCCTTAGGCCAACTGCTTTACAATTCTGGGCTTGTCTGCTTCCCTTCAGCATAGAGAAAATTGCATCAGGAAATGCTGGAAGATTAATGGTATCATCCATACAAAATGTTTCCTTGATGCCAGCAACTCCCAGAGCTTGAAAAATTCTGCCATAACCCCCTCCCCCATCCCGCCATCACTTTCTCCTTTCCACAGGTCTGCAAAGATCTTAGTCAGCAATAGGAACTTTGGTCTGATGTCTGAAGCCCCAGCCAACCCTGAATGATGTCAGAATTCTTAAGGCAGCAGACTAGCAGGGTGCGAACAAGCTCATATAGAGGGGCCCTCACCTCTCAGTACATCAAAGCCCACATAGAAATCCCAGAACACCGGCAGCAAGGACTGACTATGACCAGAAAGAGCCTCCAAATGAAATTCCACCTTTTAGACTCCAACAGACCCAGTTTCTGGAATGGCAACTCAAACCTGGAATCTAGATTCCCGACTGCTATAAAGTAGGTCAACCAAGCTTTTATTTATAGACATATCACCTAAGACAGTAATCACAGATATACTGTATTTATCAGAAGAGGAACCCCACCCCTTAGTCAAACAATTTAAAAGTCCCTGATAGACTTTTTTTCCCCATTAATTCCTCCCCAAGTCTCCATAGTTGAAGCTGGGGAGGTGGGCTTCAGTGAACATTTTGACAAGGATATGTTCTCCAAGAATCCGGGCGTCCGCCAAGTGCTCCTATGACACACTAAGACACATCAGCTGGCCGTGGCCAGAAGCTGCCATTCACAGCTATGTGAGGCCAGGTGAGAACATGGGAAGGCTGTAACAAAGCAGGTGAAGGCAGCCAGCTGGCCCCAAGAGCTGCTGTGCTCTCAGCTATATGTAAACAAGTTTATTAAAAAAAATAGAATTGTTCAAAAAATAATCAGTGCATCTTGGCTCAGGAACAGACTCCCACAAAGCAAATGATGTGTGATATGAGAAATCTGTAACCTCAAGATCAACTGCAGAGAAGTGCAAAGTCATGCAGAGGTCTGGCAGTGCCCACCACTGCCCTGTGAAGTCAGGGGCTTATCCTCAGGGAGGTCAGACTTCCTCCTGGGCTTAGAAGGAAGAGTCACAAACAAACAAGCAAACCACCTTGCAAGTGACTACCAAGTGTTGCTCTGGTCTCTCAGAAAGTAACCATTTTCTGTAGAAACAGAAACCGTTCTCAGTGCATAAGTCAGTTCACAGCCGTACAGATGCCTGTCAAGGGCCTACGTGGTACAATCGCGTGCTTGCAGAGGCGCGGCAGAGGCCGAGCAGCTGACATGAGCACTGGGCTTGGGAGTGTCGGGATGAGCAGAGCAGGTCTGGGCTTTGTGGCACTTACAGATCGGTGGACACCCAAGATCAGGCAGCAAAGCACCAACTGCACAGCCCTGGGGAAATAGCTGCCTCTGGTCCTTCTCTGTCTCCAGGCTGGTGCCCAGAACCCCTCACTGCAGTACTGTGGGAGAAACAAGAGTCCACCTGGCCACCTTGACCATTTCTGTTGTTGTTGTTCTGCCTGCCTCTACCCATCACTCTCTGGCCAGTACTGTTTTCCCAATGCTGTGGTTCCACTGGCCCATCACTGCTGCCCATGCTTAGACCTGAACCAAAGCCCTGAATCCCTCACCCAACACACCCTGCTCTTGCCCCTCAAGCCCCTTCCACTAGGCATCTTTGTGGGTGACTGACAACACCTGCCTCAACCGCTGGATGAGGAGCTCAGTGGTGGTGGTGGAGGCTCTGTTCACTTCTACAAAAGTGTCCCAAAGGAAGGAAACCAGAAAAGGACAAGGAGAAATAAGCATCTTATATCAAAACCCCACACATCTGTAAGTTTAAAACAAAAACAAAAAACTCCTGCTAGAGCTTTCAGCTTTTATATATAAAATGGAATTTAAAATTCTGCCTCTCTAGGACTAGTGTCTGTTGTTGGAAAAGCATTTCTTGGTGTCTTACTGGTGGATGTGGTCACTAATGTGGGGATGTGTGGGAGGCAGGCCCTGGCTCCACTGGCCTGAGGGTTTCCAGTGCCCACACCCATTCTGCAGGAGCTGAGACAAGGGCACTGTGAGGTCCTCAGGAACTTATCACTTCTGCCAACCCCAGTGTGCCTCTCTACACTTTCTAAATTAGCTTTCACACTTCAGAAAACAACAAAATGGTATGTCTTAGTAAATGAAATGATTCTGGTCTGTGTACAGAAGTTCTGTTTTCTCCATTTTCTCTTGTTTTGTCCCATTTTCAGTTCTGACACCACTGTCAAGCAGATATCCGAATGTATTGAGACCAGGCCATTCTTCACATGCCTTAAAAACCCAGGTACTGAGCACAGGACAAAAGGAGGGGGGGGGGGAATCCCTCCTCCCTGCCCATATTTCATTCCTTTCCCATAAAGGAAATCTGGAACTGTTTCAAAAGCATCCAGTATTCAGAGAGAACTAAAATTACCTTGCTTCTCCTGGCTCCCTCAGCTCCTTTTCTCCTTTTTCTACGCTTCACAAAAGATACATTACATGGTGCATAACTGACTTGGAGATATCTGGCGGGTTTCATGGGGGGCTAGACCTGGAGTTCAATAGATACACAACTACAGAGTCCTGAAGCCAGGACTCTCCTCCAGTATGGGAGCAGTTGGAGGCATAGATGAGAGAAAAAGAACTGGAGTCTCTCAGCCTCTGGAGTAGCCAAGCAGGGCTAGGACCCCAATAAGGTAGGGCTGCCTCTACCTTATCACAGGATATGATTTCTCCTACCTCTTTATCACTCCAACTCACCCTCTTATGAAACTGTCACAAAACAATCCTAGTGACCTCTCAATGTTCTTAAACTAGGATTGTTTTCACTCTCCCACTGCAATACAATCAAATGATGGCCTCACCAGTTTAGTTGACTGTATTTGAGATTTTTTACAACACTTGAGAGTTAAAAAAAAAAAAGAATGATCATTAGTAGAACTCAAACACTGCCCCCACTAGCTCAAAAAAATTTCATTTCACAATTTATAAAAGAAACATTTCCTTCGTTAAGGGGGAACCCCAACCTAGGTCAAACATCTCTATGCTGGAGGGGTAGGTCCAGGCCAAGAGACTGCTGTCTCCCTGTGGCCCACCTTGCTCCTTCATCAACCAAAGCCAGACTCTACCACAACAGGCTTTTTGGTGCCAGCAGGACTGTGCAGCATCTGCCACAGGCTCAGCCTCCTCTTTTGTCCCATTCGATACCATCCCTCTAGCACTATCCCTTTAGGCTCTGACCCACCCCAAAGGGACTTTGCACCTGAAGATGGAGAAGGCTACCTGCAGACCCCAAAGTAACTGGCTGAATTTCTCATAGCATCAGTGGGCAGAGACCCCAGACCCAGGTAACAAGACACCCCCAGACACTGCACCCCACAAACACATTTCCAAAGAACACTATTGAAGTGCCAGGAATGTCAGAAGCAGTGGATTTTATGCCTCCTAAGAATCATCACTGGGATCACAAAAGATGAGGAATCATATTCAGGGTAGCATGAGGTGCTTGCGTATTCCTCTCTATGGATGATGGCTTCTGGCCTGTCATTGTCATTCACATCATTTATTGAAATCACTGGAAGATTTCAGACTTATTCAGCCCAATTTGCTCAGTCATCAGCACTAAGGAAGGAAGCAAAGAAAGTCAGACCTCTGTCCTGAGTCCTAAGTCCAAGTGGGCACCACAGCCATGGGACAAGAAGCTCACCTTCAAACAGTGGCCTAGAAGACAGTCTTGTTTAATGCTCAAAACTCCCAGCTGAGGAGCAGCTTAAGGCCAAGGCTGAACTATATATTTTGTGTCTCTGTGTGTGTGTGTGTGTGTGTGTGTGTGTGTGTGTGTGTCTGTGTGTCTGTGTGTCTGTGTCTGTGTCTGTCTCTCTGAGTGTGTATACTGTATGCAAATTTGTGTGAGTATGTACGTACAGAGGCCCAACGAGGACACTGAGTGTCTTCCCCTATTGAATACCACTTTATTGTTTGAGATGGTTTCTGGATTAATCCAAAGCTCATCATTTTTCCTGAGCCTGGTTGGCAAGTAAGCTCCTGGACTCTCCCTTCAGTGCTGGGGTTATAGGACAGGCATGGTTGCCTTTTATGTGGGTGCTGTGGACTTCAACTCAGGTCTTCTTGCTTTTTCAGCAAGTGGTCTTATTCACTAAGCCATCTCCCCAGCCCATTCATCTCCATTTTAAGATGAGGAACCAAAACAGGCTTAGCATCAAAGACCTATGTCCTGTAACCATCCCTAGGGGTCCCAAGACTCAACACATAAACCATTCCCCATGGAGTCAGTGCTCTGCCATTTTCTATATTTTCCTTTGGGCCCCCAGCCCCTCAGAAGGTGAGAGGCTGAGCCAGATATGCCAGGAATTGCCTGTGGAATCGGCCATATGCTCATTTTTTGCTTCAGTTACTTTGCTAATTGAGGCAAAGGTGCTGAGAGTTTTGACATTAATTAAGTATCTGAGTAATTGTCTTATTGCCTCTTTTTACTTTTTGTGCTTAGATACAGATTTTCACAGACTTTAAAAACCCAACTCTATTCAGGGGAGAAAGACACTAACTTCAGTTTCTAACTTTCTTCCCCAAACTACTTGATGACTTAAGCTTTGAGTTATAAGTTAATTGCCTGACAAAATTCTCCAAATGGTCGACTTATCAGCCTTGAAAAACACCCTTGGCCTGGTTTTCAAGTCTGATAAAAAAATCTACAACAATCCACGCAAAGTGCCCTACAACTGCCAGACTACTATGAGCATCATCTCCATCACTGTCTCTATCACCATTTCTGTAGTTTGTGTTTAGTGACATGTGGGTTGTGTCTATGGTCTGGTCTGGTCTGGTCTATACCATGCAGGTTATATTTCTTTCTTGTCTATTCTAGAAACCAGGCTCCTTGAAATGCATCAGAAATGAGCTACTATCTCATCAACTCCAACAGCTGATCCTTCACACTAAACTAGGAAAAGATGAAACTACATGCATGTTAATGTCTTCTCTATGTCAGCTCCCCTGGCTCTCAAGGAAGAAAAAAGTCACAGGAAAATGAAAATGATACTTTTAAAATGAAACCTTTTCTTGTGAAGAGCTCTGTCAGGTTTGATTTTAATAAGACACAAATTCAAATGATTAAAAACAAGGTCTTTTGTTTTTTGGGGTTTTTTTGTTTTTGTTTTTGTTTTTGTTTTTGTTTTTTTTTTTTTTTTAAGAATGTTCTGTCCTTTGGGCCCTGAGCACACAAAGAAAGTATAGCAAGATGATCCAAGCCAGAAAGTGTCATAGCACATGCCTGCCTGGGCATGTGTCCCTGGACTCTCTTCCTCAGTCACACTGGGACAGGACTTGGCAAGTCCAACACCAGCCTCTTGACCACACAGAACCACAGACATTCCTGGGCTCTGTAACAATCCCACCTTGGG
Organism: Lophiomys imhausi; assembly: GCA_907164525.1. NCBI lineage: Eukaryota > Metazoa > Chordata > Mammalia > Rodentia > Muridae > Lophiomys > Lophiomys imhausi. The sequence goes on along the minus strand of CAJQZJ010004755.1, from coordinate 7,041,878 downwards.
AACATGTCAAGGGGACCATTAATTAGTCTGTGCTTTGTACTCCCTAAGCAAGTTGTGAATACCCATGACCCAACATCTCAGTGCGTCCCCAACAGAGAGTTAAGGCTCAACTGAACCCTGCAAGTTTGACCTCATATAAACCAATGCTTCATAACCAGGAAACACTATTCTTGCAAAGTTGAAGGTTATCCTGGAAACCTTCAGGGCTCGCTCCCCACTGGTAGTACAGTACAGTGGACTACAAGCAGAGACACCAAGACAGGGTAATACAAAAGAATCCATCAGGATTGGCCCTGGGGACTTTAGAAGGAGTAAGCCAGGGTCTCAGGGTGGCCCTGACCTGCGCTGTGATAGCACATCACAGTCATGGGGCATGAAAGGGTGACACCGTAGGAGAAGTATGACCAAGAAAAGAAATCAGCACTCATGGTCTGTGGCCCGGAGATGGCTCAAGTTGACTGGGGACCCAAACTGACAGTTTCAGGCAGTAGAAATATGCATCACTGGCTTTAAACAGAGAGGCAGGAACAGCTGCATAAGCTGGAACAGCATTTCTTCCCAAACTCCCTTTGAGGAACACCTGCACACAGAGGCCAGCCCAGGACCAGGGCATCTGCAGATGGCCAGCCTGCTGGAACAGACCCCAATCTTCTTGAGAAGGGACACAGATTTTCTATCATACAACCTGATACCTGACTTTTGTGCAGGGGACTGAGCAATTGGGATTTACAAATTAATGTGCATCAAATGTGGAAGTGTGAAGAAGTCACCCAAGATGAGTGGTCCCCTGAATTGAAGTCCTGCTATTGCTTCCTGATGGTGTAGTGTTAAGCATTCCAAATGTTAATTAATTGGTCCTGCTTGCTATCTGTTACTTACATTGACTCCGACTGGTTAAATAAATACTAAGGCCTGAGATTGGGCAAAGACAGAGAAAGGTGGGACTTCCTGAGATTAGAATAGGATGCCTGTGCTTTAGACAGAGGATTAAAGCATTCCAGCCAGCAGCAGGAAGAAGGATGCACGCCATGGGTTAGAAAAAAGAACCTCATTCCACATGGCCAGGAACATCGGCATATTGTGGAGAATGGCAGTCCAAGGGGACGTATGTATATATGGGGTCTTATTTGGGCAATAGAATTATGAGCTAGCTTAGATGGGCCAAGATTGCTCGATCCAGACCAAGGCTTGTTAAAATCCACCCGGTATCTATGTGTATTCATTTATAATGGCGGGTTAAGAATTAACCGCCACCGAACAAATTAACAATAATCTAAATACGGTTAAACAATTTAATTAATTATTTCTACAAATGGCAACCAACGTAATTTAATTATTATTTTTTTACAGCTCCCTTTAATGTAAGACTTTGGACAAGTGGCCATGAAAATGGTGACATGTTCCAGGAGAAAGTAATGAGGATGGTCGGGGGAAACTTTGTAAAGAAAAAAAGCTAATGAAGTGAACAAAGCTAATCTCAGAATGACAGATGTTTTCTCTCATGTTGTACCTAGATTTTTATACAAACAAGTAAAATATTTTATGGCATGAGAGTTGACTCAAAACTGTCTGGGACAACAAAATGGACTAGCATTGGAAAGAAGAGAGATGAGCCAGAAGTAGGGATAAGGGAGTATGTGTAACACACAGTATGCACTTGTATAACAATGTCCTGAGTTACACAGAACCACATATAATGACATTTTTGCTTCAAAAATTAAAAAGTAAACACACAGCTTCGGTGGGGGAGGGCTCCTCAACTGAAGTGGGAAGGTGCTTGGGGAGAAGTGGCAGGCAGGTCAAGGCCCTAACTTGGAGTTCCCCCTTTTTGAACAAAGAACACAATGGGCAGGATTGTCACAGCCAACCAGAGCCCAAGAACCCACGAGAGCAACCAGAGGTCCTCAGGAATAGTCATCCCCAAACACAGTTTCCAAGTGAGAGAGACAATGGGAAACAGAGGGCTCCCATACCCCTTCTAACTCCCTGCTGGAATACCAGTGAGAGAGGACCTGAGTGTGAGCCTGGGAAAAGTTCATTTTCATGTGCTATTCAACCCAACATTTTCAAGATGTCACTATTTCCATATATCTTCGTACAGAAGTTGTTCATGAAAAATTCTCATTTTTAACATGTCTCATTTTGGGTGCTAAATTCCCACCTGACCTAGATAGAGTAACTGATCTGTATTCATTCCATAATACAATTTTATAAGAGTTATATGCCCAAGCTGCCCCAAATACTCTTTAAAAAAATCTTCCAGCACTGGAGTCAAGAATCTGCTTTTAAATTTAAATTAAGTGAAATTAGGAGAAGTTAGAAAGAAACATAAAAATCTCATCTCCTTGGTTTTACTGGTCACATTACAAGGGCCTGCTGGCCATGTGGTGTCACCAGGGTGGATCTTGCAGGTAGATGATGCAGGTGGACAGACAGCATGTCCAGCATCACAGAAAAGTTGGGACTGCTGGAGCTGTGAGCTCTGGAAGACAAGGTCAGAGTCTGACGTCTCACTCCCTCCGTGCAGGCCTGCCAACCAAAAGGCACAGGGAAGTCATTTTCCAGAGATGCTATAAAAGTCTGTGCAATGCTTGACCTAGTGAATGAAACCACGTGACTGGGGTTATATGGGTGCAATGGACAGCTTCAAGCCTTCCCCCCTTCCATTTCCTAAGACCTTGTATGATTGAGCCACTGGTGTCTATGGCAGCCCCAAGCTCTCCTCTCAGGAGAGAGAATCCCAGGCCAGCTTCTAAATCAGCCACTTCTATCTCCAAGATAGGCCCTGAGACTTCACTCCAGTTTACACACACACCCCAGAATATCAAGACTAAAATGGTGGTCCTGGGCCTTCCTCAGAGACTGACTAGTCCCCATAGCCCAAATTTAGACACAGGCTTCTTTCCCATGAAGTATGAGTGTGGGTCACAGAGCCCCACTGGGACAGGGGAAACTTTCAGGTCACCCGCCACTCTCTCCCTAGTCCATCAATCCAGAGGGGTCAATCCCTTAGAATCTTATCGTTTGGAAAGTTCAGGCAGAGCCCACAGGGAGCCCCCCCCACCATGTTCCCTTCTTCCAGCCTCTTATTTCATTTCTGACTAGTCCCACACTTCAGGTGAACCTGTCTTGATCATTTGAAGGGCTGGCAGAATCCCCCAAGGTAAGCTCATCCCTAGCCTAGCCATCTATCCCAGCACACATGGCCATCAGAGACACTTGCCAGGCTTACCAAAATACACAAGCTGGAACAGCCAGTTTTCTAGTGTAATGCTCCAAATCTGTAAATCTCACGGTGGCAACCCACAGCGGAATGGATGAACGCAACCCAACTACAAGACTGAACAAGCAATATCAGGGAAGAATTTCATAAATGCAATGTTGAACAAAACAGACCAAATATAAAGGAAAACATGCTACATGACTTCACTGCCATGAAATCCAAGATCCAAGAAGAAAAGATCAAGGCTGTGGAAGTGAGGACAACAGTTTCCCATGAACAGGATGAGGAGGTGGTTAGTGGCTTATACGTCAGGGCCAGGGGCTTCTAGGTTGTTCATACTCCTGTTGGTTGTCCCTGGGGGAAGTGTTTGTGAACGTCCTTCAGGCACTACACTTATGGCAGATAGTTTTGATGTATTTTGTGCCCCAATTTTTTTTTTTAAAGTCCATAAGTTCATGCCTATAATCCCAGAACTCAGGAGGGAAAGGCAGGACCAAGAGTTCAAGGCCAGCCTGGGCTACAGGAGGCCTTGTCTCGGGAAAAAAAAAAAAAAGTAAAAATAGTTCATCATGTTTAATGGGTAGAGTTAAATTTCTACCAGTGGGGAGCCAAAGATCCCATGAGCCATTCTCTAACAGCCTAGTCCTTGCACTTCCACCCTGAAGGTAAGGTGAGTGTTCTTCCATCTGGCCAATGCCATTTCCTTTCAGAGGTGCCAAAACTTCCGCTGTCCATTCATTTTTAAATGATTAAAGGCATTCATAAGCACTTAGGGCTTATTTTATAATCCAGCATGCCATTAGATGGCTAATGACCTCCAGGTGCCAGGGTCCTAAATGGCTCCTCTCTTGTGGAGTCAGCCAGGAGGCTACAAGCCTTGCTCCACCCAGTGGCCCCTGACAGACTGGTACACACAAGTCAGGGAAGAAATCTTGAGCGGAGATTGAAAGGAATGCCAACCACATAGATCCTTCAGCATCTTTCCTTACGAGGCTTTCTAGGGCAGAAGCACATGTGAGTGATAGTTAATCCGAGACTGGTCCTGCTGTAGCCACAGAGAAGGACTTGTTCAATCCCAGAATCCTCAGGTCACTGCACAGAGCCAATATATCCATGCAGTCCAACTCCATGCAAGGAAGTCTTCTAGTCCCTGAGCTGCTATTAAGTTTCTACTTTACAAGATACTTCCAGGAAATGTCTCAAACCTCCCTTAAAGACAGTGAAAGCAAATTTTCAGGAAACTAAGTGCTGGCCAGGACAGCCCAGCATCATCAGAGACACTGAACATGTAAGCCACTGAACTAGAGGAGGCAAAACTCTAGGGATGATCAGGGAAGAGAATAAGATAAGGAAAATAGGGAACTATATCTGGAGACAGCTCAGCACTTAGGAGCACTGGTTGCTCTTCCAGAAGACCAGAGTTCAGTTCCCAGCACCCACATGGCAGCTCACAACTGTCTGTAACTCCACTTCCAAGGGATCTGACACCCTCATACATACATACATGCAAGCAAAACACCCATGCACATTAGATAGATAGATAGATAGATAGATAGATAGATAGATAGATAGATAGATAG
>CAJQZJ010004755.1:7003143-7037065 GCA_907164525.1 Lophiomys imhausi | reverse complement strand
TAGATAGATAGATAGATAGATAGATAGATAGATAGATAGATAGATAGTCATTAAAAATGACAAGGAAAATGGCCCATTGGGAAATCAATGCAGTCCTCAGGAACAGGCTTCCAGTGTATTCTAAAGCTTAGAAGAAGAGCCATAGAACCATTAGCCAAACTGATGTTTGGGTGACCTCTTCCCTGATGATTCTCTGACACCAACACTATGCTCAAAGAATGCCTGCAGGCCTGCCTTCAAGGAGTCTTCCAGGTCCTTCCTTCCCCTTGTTGCTGGACTCAGACCTTCTGTGCAGCAGCCTCCTTTCCAGGTTTCCTCTGCCACAGCCTAGAGCTCTGGGACACTACCCAGCATCCTCCCCAGAGTGGGCTCGCTGCACTCACTTAACACACCACTCAGCAGTTTCCCACCAGGCCTCCAGTTGAAGCCAGTTAGGTCACTCAGTTCACCCTAAAGCTCTAGGTGATGCCATGAATGTAGGACCCAGGGGTACACCTCTATGAGCATCATGGCACCTGCCTCTGCAGACTGTAGAAACTGACTTAAGAGCTATGAAAAACATTGGCCACAATGGCCAATCACCAAAGCTTGTTTTCCTTCTATGTCCATAGCTTGCCCTCATCGGAAGACACTGTCCGGGATGCCGAGACCAAGGCACTAACAGGAATCTAGTACGTGGGTCTTTCATTCATTGACAGATTCCCCTGAGTGCCTCTGTGCCAGGCTCTGGGCACAGTGGGTGAACACAACAGAAGGGACCCTGCCCCACTCAAAAGCTGCCGATGTTCTGAAGGGGACAGAAATGGCGTAGGGACACTTATCTTTCCTGTTTCTCTCATTTTTTTCTTCCCCCCCCCTTTTAAAATTTGCTCATTGAGATAGTTTTTCTCCAATGTCTTTAAACCAGATCTATCCAAGTATATCAGGCTCTCATATCAGGTAATAAGAATATCATAGATTTTTAATCCTATTATCTTCCTTTTTATAGTAAAAAAAAAAAACAGTGATTGTGGCTGTCTTATCAGGGAAAAATAAACAAAGCTAGCCTGTTTTGTTATTCGCTGACTATGTTAAACACTAGTTCGGTGCTTCATGGTCCTTGAGGATCCAATTCCAGACAACCAGGTATAGCTGACTTCCCCTCACTGCACCCCAGAACACCTGGCTACTTGTCACACTTTCTCTCCAGAGCCAGTAGGTATAAAAGATAGTCACTTTCCTTCAAGTGTCACAGCCCCATTCAGATTTATCAACCTGAGACTACAGAGTGAGAGCAGAGTCCTGATAGGCTGGGGATTCACAAGTCCAGTGGCCTCAGTACCAACTGAGGTCAAAAGATGATGAATGTCAGGTCCATTATGCATCACTACAGTATGACCCAGCTCTGGGCAGCAACCCCTGTGTAATTCTGAGACCCTTAGCTCCCCCAATGTTTAGGTAGCTTTAATCCTCACCCAAGATTCCTATTTTCAACTGAAAACCATTTAAAGTCTGAGTTGTCGTAGACTGGGAATGCCCCTCTCTGGCAGACAGCCCCTTGACATTGTTCTCACTGCTCTTAGCTTCTAAGAGGAATAGGGCACCTACCATGCCTGGACCAGTCTCGGAAGAGAACAAAGCCTAGATAAAAAGTGGAGAGGTTCCTTCCAAGTTCTGCGGCCACTTGCTCCGGGGGCAAGATGCCTTCAATAGCTCCTTTCCTCTCCGGAATGCTCTGTCCTCCCCTGGAGCCCCCTGACTTTGTAGGTTGAAATTCTTCATAGTGACTAGGGTGGCCTATGATGACCTTTGAAATCCTGGACTCCCTCCAAGGACATTCCACTCAGCTACAAAGGGCAAAGCCCAAGCAGAAAATAACAGAGGTGAAAGGTCAAGAGAAATGAAGACATGAAGTCCATCTTGGGACTGAGACATCGAGGCAAGAAGCCAGGAAGAGATTTTTGTCTTCTGGAGGCAGTTGTGAAGACATTAGGCCTCATTAGACATCCAGATCCGTGTCTTTGCCTATTCTGAATTACTCTAGGGATAATTACTCTAGAGACTTGATACATGGGATCTGAGAGCCACATGAAACCTCTGCTCTGATTAGGAAAATCATGGTGTGTCACTTCAGTTCCTCAAGCACTCCCAGACAGGCACCCTGTGTCCCCAGAAAGGCACCCTGCCAGACTCCTCAGAGGTCTGTACAGGGAATATAGCACATGTCTGCCATCTGGACATTTACAGAATAAAATCTCCCAAAATGTCCTACACCAGCCCCTCTAGATTCAGTGTCAGGGCCAGCTGCGTGGTCAAGGACCCAGCAGTCACACAGTCACATTAATAAACCCAACACATGCTCAAACCCTCTGTATACTTGATTTAATGCTCTGCTGGCCCCATTTTGAAGTTCTTAATTTTTTAATGTGGAGCTCATATAACTATTTTGCATTGGAGCCTGCAAATTACATTGCCAGTCTAGAGATTCATAGGGTTTAATAATGAAACCTGGGGTTGTCGCTCAGTTTGGAGTGAGAATGGTTCCCATACACTCATATGTTTGAATATTTGGTCTTTAGTTGATGGAACCATTTGAGAAGGACTGGGAGGAAGTGTGTCACTGGGGTCAGACTTTGAGGTTTTAAAAGACTCGCAATATTCCCAGTGTGTTATTTTCTCCACCTCCTACTTGCAGATCAAGATGTAAGCTCTGGGCTGTTCCTACCATTATGCCTTCCTCCGCCATCATGAACTCTAACCCTCTGCAAGCATAAACACAAAATTCAATGCTTTTCTTTTATAAGTTGCTTTGGTCATGTGTCTTATTACAATATGAAAGTTACTAAGACAGTTGGTAAAAATGTTTGTCTAGCATACACAAAGCCTTTTGTTCAACCTTCCACTTCACATAAACCAAGTGTGGTGGCACACATCTGCAATCCAAGTACTTGTAGGTAAAGACTGCGGGGAGGGAGTGGGGAGGGAATCAAAATTCAAGGTCATCCTTAACTACATATTTAGTTTAAAGATAGCCTAGAATACATGAGACATTGTCTCAAAAAAATTAAAATGACAATAAATATCAAATGAAGTGAGAAAACATACCCAGGAATTTCTTCCTATGCATTACAGCTGATGAAACAATCGTTCAGAAAATTACATTCTGCCTCAGATTTGGGATCATGGCTGGGACTTCCTAGGAGTGCTTGGGAATGAGAACCAGAAAGACCCCCCTCCTAGGAGGAGCTAGCAGGACCTTGTTTATCACAACTCCAGTCTCAGGACCAGCTCCCATGGAGCTCTGCCTGACAATTCAGCCAACACTAGGCCCTTTAATTTATCGCACTAATGTGGTTAGACACTGGTCCCCAGAGTCAGGGCCATCTCACAGGCTTGGAGGAGAGGCCATGGAAAAAATTTATGAGCTGAGGCTTATCCCTCACAACCTCTATAAATGGAAAAATCTTTACCTTCATGGAGTGATGTGTTTGGTCCCCAACCAGAAGAGAAAATTAAGCCCTTCGCCCGGTGCTCTGCACTGTTGGTTTTTACAACTTGTCCCCCAGGCCTGGGCAGTTTAAACACCATTTACAAACAGGCTTCATTTTAACCTTCCTTGGTAGAGAATGCAAAAACCAATTAGGTATATGCAGATAAAGGCCCCACATTCCATTCTAGTGGCATGTCATCATTAACAGTACCCTCGACAGGGAGAGAGAGGGATGCACACACATCATTTGAGTCCTGTACTATGTACACGAGGGTGCTAGGCAGGCCTCCACTCACGATTTTACAACTCAAAATCAGTTTGTAGGTGACCTAATTAAAATACATCAAAACATACCTCAATGGGAACTAAGGCTTCTTATCACACCGAATAAGACCACAGAAATCTCCCCACCTTGAACCTAGGGGCAGAATGGGGATTTTGCTTGCTTCTCTAAGGGGTCTCAGCTCTCCCAATAGAACCATTTCACATGGAAACCCAACTGCACTTAATTTAAGAGATGGAACAGATCTAAGACAAGCCATCTCAGAGTGGGAGGCAACAGATGCTCAGAGCAGTCAGGGCACAGCCATTGGGAACCAGGCCAGAGTGTGTAGCCCTGATTGAAGGACTAAGCCCTAACAGGCTGGAATCTCTGACTCAGACTGCCTAGGTTCAAGTCCCAGCTCTCCCACTGTGCAAGAAATTTGAACTGTGAAAAGAGAACACTGGGTGGTGCTAAGCCTGTCTCCTCAGAGGCTGCTGAGAATATTAGATGAAAGTAGCTCATATTAGGTTCCCTATGCATGCTGGTTACTGTGATCAGATCTCAAGGTCCCTGGTTCTCTCTCCTATGTTCCATCATACCCAGTTGAGCTGAAATTCCTTGTCTCCAGGAATTTCTCAAACCCAGATAAGAGGGTTCTCTGGGCCCACTCTTCAGGGACAGGAGCCCTTAGAGCACCATGCAGGCTCCAGACCATGAAAACATTGAAGTGGCTCTTCCAGGATTTATTGACCTGATGGAACTGATCTCACTGACTGGCAATTGGAAATGATCCAAAAATCATCTAAGAGATAAACGATGGGCTGGAATTCGCGAAATTCTAAAACGCTTCCAATGTGCTGTGGATCCCTGAGTTTAATAACATCAGAAGGTGCAGAATGTCGCCTGCAGCTTGGTTAATAAGATTGGGCCAGCCTCAATTTCCTGGCTTTTATGGGGTCCCAGGGTCACAGATGATGCTATCATGGTAGGAAGCTGGGCAAAAGGTACATAGCACATCTAAGATTACTTCAGAACAAAAAGTTAACAGTATGAGGCAGCGTTAACAGTGGGGACAGACTAAGGGGGCCTTTGGCAGGTTTTCAGCCTGTCAAGACAGCTTCCAGACTGTTGGGCTTGGGCTTGGAAAAGAAAGAGATGGTGGGTGAACATCTGGAATGATTCTAAATCAAGCTGCGAAGAAGAAGGAGGAGGAGGAGGAGGAGGAGGAGGAGGAGGAGGAGGAGGAGGAGGAGGAAAGAAAGGAGAAACTATTTTTTTCTCTCCATTTACTAAAATACAAGGAAATTTATCTTTTATCCACAGACTTAAAAAATTAATCATAAGCAATGAGAAGCAGACCTGTGCATTGCTCCATGATAAACATTTACTGGCAAAATTCTCTAGAGTGATAGTCGTGTGGAGACATCCAACAAGGATGGGGGGGGGGAGACTTAATACACAGAGAGGGAACAAGACTAATCTGCTGAGGACCTGCCAGTGTGTTTGCAGGGCAGAAAGGCTGAGGTTCACATGACAGCAGTGCACATCATCTATATGCTATCTGTAGCTGGCCAGCTGTGGACAAGGTCTAGAGTGTCCTGACAGAGGACCCAGGAAACCATAGTATTGTCTCCTGGGGTCACAATCCCCTGTGGGTGTCAGCAAGCCATAAGATGGGGAGGCAACCTGGGGGTCCACTACCTAAGAAGCAGAGAAACGACAGTAGCAATGGGGAAACCCGTGGCAGGACCCTCAAGAGAAACATCTGGAAGTAGCAATGGGAAAGAGCAAGGGCAAATTAAGTTCTGTGGAAGAGGGCAAGGCAAGAAAGTGTTAATCAATGAGGTAATTGGGCCAGTGTGGACATTTACTGTGCCTAGTTCCTGTCCCTGACCCAAGCTGCTTGAAATTACTATTGAACTCAAGTTAATAGGACATGTTCATCTCTGGACTTTGGACTTATTTCAGTATTGTTTTTAAGAGTATGGTTCCAGCTGTCCACCATGGCTTCCCCCTCTAGCTCCTGTTCACAAGCCAACCACTGCAAGGGAGACAGGGCTGCCGGTATATTCTTCATCTCTCTTTCTCTCCCTGACGTCCCAACCTTGAAGCAACTGCTGGCCAGCAAGGCTCAGATGGGTGCTCATGACCTCTGGATGAAACTGCAAATGACAATGTGGGGTCAGACTAAATGTTCTTATGAAGAGAGTTGAAAGGCAAACCAAGCCACTCATCTCAGCAGGTCTCCACCGCTACAAAGGCAGTGAGCAGGGTGGGGACAGAACCAGTGGGAAAGACTGTAGGCATCCTAGCAGTGTGAGCCAAAGTTCTTAATTCCCCAAGACACGTTCACCCATTCTTGCCTGCCTTCTTTCCACCCATCAGCCTGTCTACCCATCCACCCAACTCTCCAATACTCTTCTTCTGATCTGAATAAGATTCATTTGCTGTTTCAAAGGGACTGAGTGACAGAGATAAAGCAAAGGCAAGTATGTGCTGTGAGGTCACTGTCACAGATGATGTCCAAGCCTTTGGTGTGGCTACTGTGGGAACAGAGGGTGGGACCACTCACAAAGAGAAGGAAAACAGATCTAAACTGCACACACACACACACACACACACACACACACACACACACATACACATGCGCACACACACACATGCACACATACACACACACACACACATACACATGCGCACACACACACACACACACACACACACACACACTGCAAAGCATGGGAAAGTGAGCTGCATCTAACACATCTGGACATGAAGACAGTCACAGAGGAAGTCATAACAGACACGGAGGACAAATCATCACCAGAGTCATTGTTCTGATTACCTACCCCTCATCTTCAATGTGGAGGAATGAGAAACGCCCCTCAGAGAGTGACTGTAATCACTGTCAAGCTCTAAAGAGTGCTTCCTAGCTAAATAGCTGGACCCATATGACGCTACAAACACACATACATCCATGTGCACCATGAACACACAGATGCCTCCAACAATCTAATGCGATCAAACTAAGAGTAAACCAAAGGATGCCCACGTCTTTCAAAGCCCTGTGGGATTTCTAGTGCAGCACCTCTGATTTAGGGTCCCTAACTTTCATCCCAATTCTACTTCTTTGTACAGTTATGAAGGCCTATTCATTGGGGTGCTAGTGAGAGCAGCATGTTAGAGCTATGCCGGGTAATTTGGGGGGAGGGAGATGAACAATGTTTCAGCTCACCTTTCTCTCATCTCCATCTTCCTCATGTACTTTTCTCTAGGGTGACCTTTGCTGGAGCCTTGGGGCTTGGTCCCAGTGTTGAACTTCTCTCTCTACCTCCTAGTCCAGCACAATGTGAACAGTACCCACCTCATACTCCCTCGGCCGCCGCCGAGCTTTCCTTTAGACAGGAAGCAACACCCTTCAGCTCCCCTGCCTTACGGACTGGTGGCACCTTCTCGTTCTCCTATAGGTCATTTCATGGTCCAGCTTGTGTCTTCTCCAGCATCTCTCTAATACATCTCCAGCAGAGATGTCATGGCTTGTAGGTTGGAACTTAGAATAGGAAGATGGCTCTTTGTGTGAGCAGTGGGGTTCTAGTCTCCCAGACCTGTTCCATAACCCTCCATTTCCCCACCACGGTGGGCTCTGTCAGCATGACCACTTTACTAAATCCAGGCTTCTTTTTCTACACACTGTCTACCCCCTCTCAAAACAAAAGAAAGGCAAAACTGAGGGGCGCCTCTGGGGTTTCCTCTCTATTCTCTGTGCATCTCTGTGTTTAAGTGGGCAGAGCAGACATCTGGCCTTCTGGTTTCCTGAAGTCAGCTTTGGCCATGTGGCTGTCTTGTTTTCTGGTCTAGGTGGCAAAGGGCCAGTTCAGAGCTCCCCAGTCTCCTGTAGATCCACTTTGTGAGACCTAGGCAGAAGAACTCTTCTAAATAGAGAGACCATCTCAGCCACAAAACATGCATATCCACCACAGTGCAGCTCAAGAGAGACTTGGAAACAAAGCTTCTGAGAGGCTGGCCTGGGGACACAGCTAGACCCCCAGAACTGCACACTCTGGTCCACTGCCAAGCCCAGCCATGGAGGCCTCCAGCTTGGCCCCAGTGGAGATTCTCACATGCTTTAGCCTGGCACAATTCTTTTAAACACAACTTCTTAATGTCTCCTGGAGTCACAATCACGGTCCCTTGTTTATGAACTTGGCTAAATCAGATAAAATCTCATTCTCTGAATTGGTTCCTAATTTAATTACTCCCCCAGATCAGCAGCGGCCTCTCGTTGCTGCAGGGAAAAAGAACTAGAAAGCCACTGGCGCCAGGACTTGCAGTTCTTGTTGGTTTCTGGTGGAGAGGAGACTCTCCCAGGCCTTTGTTGGATTAGGAGTGGACTGGGGCAGGGTGGTCACCATCTGTCCACCCACCCTCACCTACTCCCCCCAGGCTGGTCAAGAACGCAGCCTCTGGTTTTACAAAGAATTTGAAAGAATGTATAGAGTAACTGAATTGTAACTCAGAAACCTAGAGTCATTCCTGGCTCCATGTGTGATCTCTCTGGAGTCTCAGTTTCCCAATCTATGAAGAGGATCTGAACTATGTTCAGCAGAGGTCCTTTCAATTCAACAGTTCAGACTCCTCAGTATCTCTTCCAGCATTACAACAAGCAAAGTCAAGGCCCCAGGTATAAAGCAAGACTGAGGCCATGAAAAGAAAAAGAAATAATCTTTGTTGTTAGAAGAAAGTAAAAATGTCTTAAAAACAAAACAACAACAAAATGTAACCCTGGTAATGGAAACACATTCCCATGAAAAACCTAGACATGAAAGTTTACAATAATGATGCTCATGAGAGCCAAAGTATGAAGACCATGGAAATGACTACCCAGGGACACTTGAGTAAACAGAGCTGTAGTCAGTCCATGCCACACAGAAACAGTCCATGTTATCTGGCCACTAGAAAAATAGACTTCATATGCTACAAAGTGAGTAACGCAGAGTGAAAGAAGCCATCCACAGAACATGCATTCTTCATGATTCTGTCCAACAGAAGTCCAGAGCTGAGAAACTAGATTGACAGAGACCAAAAACTTATGTGTGGCTTTTTGGGGCTGGGTGTGAGTGTGGAGGGTAGTGGTGGCACCAAGTGACAGGGTACAGGCTTTCTTGCTCAGTGGATGAAATGCCATAACACTGCCTGTGGTGACGTAATGCACTTACCTATGGATATGCAAACTGCATTATATACTTCACATGGGTAAACTACATATCATGTGTGACTTGTCAACTAGACTAGATTCAGAATCACCATGGTAGCGCACCTGTGGTGTGTCTGTGGGACTATTTCCTGAAAAATCTAACCAGAGAGGGAAGAGAAGACCCACCCTGAATGTAGACGGAACCATCCCACAGGCTGGGGTCCCCGACTGAATAAAAAGGAGAAGTAAGCTGAACACCAACACTCATCTCTGTTTGTTTCCTAACTGTGGATAGATACAACATGACCAGCTGCCTCACATTCCTGTGGCCGTGCCTTCCCCACCACGGTAAAACCATACCTTCCAACTGTGAGTCAAAATAAACCGTTCTTTCTTAAGCTACATTTGTCTGATATTTTTGTCAGAACAATGAGAAATGTGACTAAGACAGCATGTAATATCTCAAAAAAAAGCTGCTTTTAGAAGAAAATGTTGAATGAGGTTCTTTTTTTAAGGCCTGCTGTATGGCTTTCAAAATCAGCGAGATGAGAGCAATGTTTTACATATATGAACATGGGAGGCAGCCAGTTCCTATGCCATCAAAGGGGAAGTCTAGTGAATAGACAGAGCTTCCTCTTGTAAACCAAAAACCTGATGCCTGGAGAAGGAATGGCCCTGTGGTTTTTCCATTGATTTGTTTGCAACAGCTGAGAGCAAATTTATCTTCTACCACTCAAACAGCAAGGAGACTTCACCTGCTTTTTTATACACCATTTTTATTCTGAGCCAAATCATACACAGGGAAAAGGATTCATGGGCTCCCCATTGTTGGCTAGGGAGTACATGTTTTTCCCTGCTATGGCCTGTCAGTTCTGAAGAGGGGATCCAAAGCACTAGCTTCCTTTTCTGGCTTCAAGTACCCCATTCCCCAGCACCTCGCTAAAACTGCTATCAAGTGGGTATTAAATAGCTTCGCAGAGTTGCAGGATGTAAATGCCAGGCTGATACAGTGCTCATTAATGAGCACCCTTTCGTCCCTCATCCTGTCTTCCTGATAACTTTCTTAGGCAAGTTCAGCACATCCTGGAAGCAGCTATTTCCTCACTTTCAACATAACATCCTTCTGTTACTGGCCTGAGACAGCATGACACTGAGGCCTGCCTGGAACATGCTATCTGTATCTAAAACTATGATAAACAATGAGAGCCACACCATTGTGAATCGCAGAAAAGAATAGTGTGTTTCCTTAATTCAACACCTAGAACACACAAGGTGTCCCTTCCAACAGTCCTCACTCCCAAGCCTTATAACATGTCATCAGGGTGAGGTAGGTCACCTAAGATTGCTCAAAGGAAAATGGGAAGCTCCATCCTTGCTAGTGAGTAGCATAGAAATCTACTCCTCTGCCTTTGGGCCACCTCCTCATTCATTTCTTCTTCCTTGTGGGGTTCAGCATCTCAGGATTGTTATTAAGGAAAGGCTTCCAAGCAGGACAGCAGACATTCCTAGAACTCTATGCCCTTTGAGAGACAGAGATGAACCTTGCTGCCTCAGGGAGTTCTCGCTGTAAGCCATCAGATTCAGTGGACGGAGAAGGCAGCCTCATCAAAGATAAGGTGCATGGGCTGGCTGGGAAGCAAAGACAATGAAGGCCCTCTGTTCCAGCTTCAAAGAGAGCCGGAGGTGGGACTCAAAGATGGGTGGGCAAGAGCCCTGAAAGCAACTTTCTAGGGCCCTCCCAGCTCCCCTTCATTTGCCCTTCACCCTGCAATGAGGAGGCTGCTACATGAAGGGCTGGCTCCTGGTGTTCCAGCAGCCTAGACGACCTGTTCCCCTGTCTTCCCCATACTGTCCTCCGAGCCAAAGGATTGTTATTTGCCTGTGGTTGTGTGTTGCTGTTTGAGATGGGCCCTCACCACATTGACTAGTCTGATCTTGAACTCCTGGGTTCAAGAAATCCACCCCACCTCATCCTCCTAAGAGGTTGTAACTTAAAGGTTTAAAGAATTAAGGAAATGTCACCTATTTATAAGCTTTCTTCATCACTGCATTAGAATGTCTGACAAAATCAACTCAATGGAGGATTTATTCGGGCTCAGGTTCCATCATGGTAGAGAATGCTACAGACTGGCACCTCCACACCATATCAGCTTACAACGCACCTCCTCATGGCTCAGTAGCCAATCATGAAGCAAAGAACTAGGGCCAGAAAGACAGCCAGGCTACAGTCCTCTAGCCCTGCCCCTACAGTCCCACAGCTGCGACTCAGACACCCCATCTCCAAACATTCTACCACCTCCCAAAACAGTGCCACCAGCTGAGGACCAAGTACAAATGAACCTGTAAGGGATAGTTCACAATCAAACCCTAGCAGCCTTCCCTACCCTGTTTTACATAAACCCCTGGCCATCTCATAATTTAAAATGCACTCATCCAAACTTCAAAAATCCCCATAGTCTTACAGTTCTAATTCTATTCAAACTCCAAAGTATCTTCTAAATGCATACAGTCTCTTAACCATGAGCCCCTATAATAGCAAAAGCCAGGTAATACATTTTTGAATATACAATAGCATGAAATAAACATTTCCATTCCAACAGGGAGGAACAGGGGCACTCAAGGAAAGATTAGGCCATGGCAAGACCAAAACCCAGCAGGGCAAACACCAAATCCTGTAGCTTCATTTCTATCCCCCAAGACATATCTGGACTCTAACAGGCTTGGGTAACCCCGCCCTTAAAGCTTTATCACTTGTAACACATGTAGCCTCTTTTTGTTGTCTGGTTTCACTCCATGCTTGTAGCTTTTTTTTTTCCTTTATTTTTTATTTCTTCAAGTTACATCTCAATCGCAGTCCCCTCCCTATTCCCCCTCCAGTCCCACCCTCCCACCCTCAACCCCCCATCCTCTTCCCTTTTTCTTTTTCTTTTAAGTTTAAGGTATATCTTATTTCCCCCTACAGTTTCCCCTTTCAGTCCAACAAATGGCTCTTTCTCTTATAACAACAAATACAATACAGTACAACAGAGGTAATTAGGCCACAGTTATGAGGGTTATATGGCTTAATGTACATTCCCAATGACCAGTCCATATGTATTTGGTACTTGACTTTAACATTCTTTTTTTTAAGATTTATTTATTTTATTTTATTTTATTTTCTGTATATGGCTATTTTGCCTACACACACATATATATCTGCCCCTCATGCATGTCTGGTGCCATCGATCTCCTGGAACTAGAGTTACAGACAGTTGTGAGCTGCCATGTGGGTGCTGGGAATTGAACCCAGGTCCTCTACAGGAGCAGCCAGCACTCTTAAGTCCTGAGTCATCTCTCCAGCTGTGCCTACAGCTTTTCATGGATGGTCCCTTTTCCTGGCATGTAGAACATCCCCGGGGTCTCTGATGCAATCGGGGTTCCATCCTCAGAGCTTCACATGCAGCCCATTCAGGAGCCCCACACTCACAGCTTGATCCTCCTCTACGCTGTCTGGCCTTCACAACTGTTTTCTGGGACGTTGCTGCAAGCCTCCATGACTCCACAGCTCTTAAGCTCTGTGTGCTTGCAAACCCAGCACAATTTAGACCAAGTCAAACTCTGCCAAAAGCTCAGAATGAAGCCGGGCTCCCTTAGATCTCTGGCTGCAAGTGGCCGAACCTGGGAAAACACTTGCCTAGGCAATCCTGTTGGAGAAGGGTAAGCTGGAGGCTTTATCTCCTGGTTTCTGGAGACAGGGTTTCTCTGTGTTGACAGCCCTGGCTATCCTGAAACTCACTTTGTAGACCAGGCTGGCCTTGAAGTCACAGAGATCCACATGCTGCCTCTGCCTCCCCACTACTGGGATTAAAGGTGTGCACCATCACACTCAGCTGTCTTTATCTTCTTAGGCACTTTCTATTTAAGTGGATTCATATTATTACACCTTAGAGTCTTCCATGGGCAAGATCTTGTCTTCAAGGTGCCATTGTCCTAGGGCAAGGTCTGCAGTTGTTCTTTAATGCCATTAATCTCTGTGATATCACAATGTACTCTATCTGGACCTGTCTTGTCCAGGACCTTAAACACAATCACGGCCCTTTCTTTGCCAAACTGTACATTTTTCACACTTTTTTCTCCAGTTTGCTAAAAGCAGTGAGTACTAACCATGTCTCAGCCTGACTGCTCTGCTGTCTTCAAAGGTCCTCTGCCAGTAAGCCAGTCCATTTCTTTTTAATTCAGCCACATTCAAAATTTCAGAACAAGGACAGAACATGGTCAAATTACTTGCCAGGATGCAATATAAACATTTCTACCAGCTTTCTGATCTTCCAGGCTCCCACCAGAATGACCACATTTTTGCCTAAGTATTCTGAGGATTCTCTGACTTACGGCTCCAAACTCTTCCTCACTTCTCCGGCAACCCAGTTCCAAAGACCTACAAACCACACGGCTGGGTTTATCACACTAACAATCCCATCCTCGATACTAATTTTCTGTATTAGTGAAGTTTTCTCATTGTTATGACAAAATGCCTGGCAGAAACAACTTAAGAAGAGGAAAAGTATGTTTGGGCTCGTGGTTCAAGGGCTATAATCTACCACGGCAGGAAAGGCTCTCTCTGGCTGCCATAGCTTGTCACATGTTGGTGGCCAATAGGCAAGCACAACACTCGGGCCAGAATCACAGACAGCCTAGAAGTTCAAGCCCTACCACCAACTTTACATCCACCAGCATCACCTCCTAGAGGTCCCACAGCACCCCTAACCTATTCCCGAGCACCACAAGCTTGGCACCAAGTGTTCAAACACATGAGTCTGTGGGGGACATTTCGCACTCGGCAGTATGCACTAAGACTCACCAGGAGCAGCCCAGATGCATCAGGGCCACTGCTTTCCTGGGGGCATGGAGATCCCTCTTGCACACAAAGTAAACATGGTCTGATATGTATACATTTGGAAGACTCTTTATATAAACAGGTTCACAAATTGGAGGAAAACAATCCTCTGTAGACCAATAGTCTGATTTGGGGTTTAGAAATTACATTCACTAAAAATACACACTAGGACATGCTTTATATTTTTAATGCAAATATTTACATTCCAAACAAAGGAGACTGGAACCTTAAGACAAGCCGTATGTTTCAAGCACACAAAATGCTAGCGGCCCCTGGCTCTTGCCTGAATAGACGACTACTGTTTATATTCTTGGAGCAGCAATCAAATTCCCATAACGTTCTCCCCATGACTCTCAAGACATAAAAACAGCTGTGATTGCTATTATAATAACCCCTCAAATATGATGTCAGGAGTCCAGGGTCATTGCACCACGCTCTTCCAGAAAGTCAACAAGTGTCAGCTCCTGGGTCATGATATCAAATCCAGAATCCCTATCTTCTGGGTATACATGAGCCTCCCCAGGAGATCCAGCATTCGGGCAGATGTTTGTAAATTGATGTGTGAATTCAACACATGGCAATGACTCTCAACTAGGAGTAGGTCCAACGATGAGAGAGTGACAAGGGCCCCAGGCACTCTCCTCGATGGTAAGGCCAGGCAAAGAAACAGTACCTAAAAAAAACAGAACATAGCATGCATGGAAAGGGTTCAAAACTGAGAAATACAAGATAGTGGGACTGTAGAAGCTCAGAGGAGGAATGCTGCATGTGGGTGGGTTAAGGAGGCACATGAGAGATGGCAACTGTCACTGCCGTGGCTTCCTAACAGCAGTGATGCTGAAGGGAGGGTCTGGACACAAGTAAGGATGAGCAGATGCAGGGGCTCCCCTTCTTAGTGGCTAGTGGACCCGAGTGCAGCCAAGTCAAGGCTGGCTGGTCAGGGAACTTGGCACAAAGACAGAGCTCTACCTGGAAGAAGTGAAGGCCAGTGGTAGGCATGCTGTATGCCAATTGTCTCAGCACTGGGAAGACTGCAGCACAGCATTTAAGTTCAGCAGTTTGAGACCAATCTCAGCTACATAACAAGACAAAAAGGAGGAAAGCTGGGAGGGGGAATTCCACCAAAGAAAAAGAAAAGACCCCTGGCTAGCACTCAGCCATTATCTACATCCAAGTGAACTGCGCTCAGCTTAGAATGTGGTCTTGAATCTGTAGTCATTCCCCAGAATGACAAGAAGTGAAAAAAGACATTCTTCTTGAATTTAAAGTCAGGTAATCTCCCATAACAGATAACAACACAAAACCAATACATCACTTACACGCTGTGGCCACCCTGCCCACTGCATCCGCAAGAGGACAGGGATCGACCCTTCATCATGGGCCAGACACTGGGCTCAACACTTTGCTTCCTGCAGAGGGAGAAAGCAGCGCATGAGGCCTCTCCAGTGTCTACATTGAGAAGTGTCTGCATAGTCCTAGGAATGCAGAAGGAAGACAAAGACTGCCTCCTAGTAAGTAGACACCTCTGCTGCTGCCTACACCAGGGAGAAAAGTGCCTGTGCAGAAAGAGACTAAGCTTCCCGTGTGTGCAGACTGCACAGTCAGTCAAACCTCGTTTCATGGTATACCTTGCCCACCACACTGGTACAGCACACGTGCCAACTTCAGCTTTAGATAGGAACAAAAGTCACATTTGATCTCCTCCAGAAAAGTGCCTGGATTTGGGGAGTATCCCTGAACTCCAACTCGTACTACTTATAATAAACCACTCAACAGGCAGAGGTTGTTAGCTTCGTTGTTTATAGAAGAGGAAATTGTGGTACATTAAGCCTTGCCCAACCAGGGTCATGGGAATAAGATGGGAAAGCACAGCAGGAACTTGGATCAGAATTGCCATGAAGCTGAGACAGGCTCTGCCTGGGACTTACATGGTTTCTCTGAGTGGCCAGGGGATCCAACCCCTGAGCTAGGAGAAGGTCTGCACTGTGGCCCTAAACATTCGCTGACCAGAAGTGCTGCCTGTTCTTCCCCTTGGCTGAGCTCATTCACAAGCAGAGAAAGTACAGGCATGCTCTAAGCCCCATTCATCAAAGGTGCAGACTAACTGTGCAGCACATCTCTCCTCCAACCTCTCCCACTCTGAAATGCAGGTTGGACCATGTGATGAAAGTGCCACGAGCCCAGCATCTCCAGGGAAGCTAGCTACAAGGGCACAGAAAAGCATGACAGAATTCCATCCTGGCCTGTCTTCCTCCTAGGTGACTGTACCACTGTCTTTTTGACCACAAAGAACAAAACAGCCCAGCAGGTACATATTCCATTTCCAGAAAAAGGGGAAACCATCGCCCCAGAACACTGTAAGGAAAACATAATTGTGCCCAGCCTGTATCTAATTATCTGCCCCTGTTGGGGTATTTTCCAGACACCTGGATGACTAGGCTGCCTGTTTCAGTGTTTCTACCACAAATACAATTCTGGACAGTACCCAAGTTTTCATTTTTTTTTTTTAATGACACCCTCTGCTTTTGAGGATCTGCCAGCCTTACTTTCCTCAGAAACCTAAAATGCCTGAACCAAGATGAGTTCTAGAAATGTAAAATAGATGTTGAAAGCGCCTGCCCCAGCCAGGAGCTCCCCTCCCACATCCATTCCAGCTTGGGACTCTTTCAAGCTCAGGACATCCAAAAACCAGCCACACCAGCACACTTTTAACAGAGTCAAACAGAAGCCCAACCCAAGGCACCCACAGTCTGCCCACAAGGTCAACTAAAATGGACTTAGAGGGCAGTTGGTGCCCCTGTCCCCTCCTCTCTGCACAGATAAGAAGATGGCCCAGAGAGGTAAAGCCACTACCCTCCGAAAATCTAGCTGAGACAAGGCAATCAGGGGCTCCTCCTAACTTTCTCTCTCTCTCTCTCTCTCTCTCTCTCTCTACTGCTTTTCCATTTTTTTTCTTTGCACATGGTAGGCAAGCGCTCTACCACTGAGCTACATTCTCAGCCATGGCCTCAAGGTAGACTATATTGGATGGAGAATATGATGCTCTAAGGGCAGGGGCTCTCAACCTTCCAAATGCTGCAACCCTTTAATACAGTTCCTCATACTGTGGTGACCACCAGCCAACCGTAGAATTATTTTCATTGTTATTTTATAATTGTAATTTTGCTATTATTACAAATAGTAATGTAAACATCTGTGTTTTCAAAGTCTTAGGCATACTCTGTGAAAGGGTCATTGGATTCCCAACCCACAGGCTGAGAACCACTGCTCTAAGGAAATATATATATATATATATATATATATATGGGGTGTAGGGGTATCATGCAATTTTAGGCCTCAGAGATATCACTCTATCCTTGGTTATGAGTTCTAAAAAATACCGCAAAAGCCCATGCACACTGAATGCTGTTTACCAGTCCTTCCCAGCACCTGGCAGGGGCTTTACTCTTCTATAGGACACCTGGGTGAAATCATCCCAAGTACTCCAACCTCCAAGCAGCTCACCAGCTTCCCACTGCACTCTCCCAAGGCCCCTCAAAGACGCCTGTCAGCACCATTATGTAATTCTGACTTGCACAAGTTCTGCCCACTAATCTCATCACTGTGCAGGGACTGCATGCTGAGAGCTGACTCTCTGCCCCCATGCACCTGGCCCAGGGCCACACCTAAAGGGAACGCATAAATATTGTACAGAGCTGCTGCAAATGGCAGAGGGGAGGCTCCCCTTCCCTCTGCATCCCTGAAAATTCTGTAAAGGACTGAAATCTCTTCCTGCTTGCCAACCCCCCCCCCCCCCCCCCCCCACACACACACACACATTTAACCACTCATGGATTAACAAAGCCTTCTCCTTCTGGATCAAGAACCATCCCCACCACACTTTCCTCATCTCTCCCCACTCCCGCAACTATGAGCAGCCAAAATCGTGGGGAGGGTCTCCATTGCCCTTCCCCAGCCCTCTAAGAGAGACAAAGGGGTACATACATCTGTGGGACTCTCCTAGCACAGGGCCAGCTGTGAATGTGTAGGGGTACAGCTAATGACAGCTGTTACATAAAACAAAACAAACAAAAACAAACACCTGTGTTTGCTCCTCGATTCTCAAGCTTTATAAAAACAATTCCTATTGTCACACATCTACACAAACCCTTTTCTTCTCGGATACTAGGCTGAACCAACTAAGCATGTGCCTGCCACCTTTATGTTCACCCCAGGATGTGGAGAGCCAGGTCTTCACATGTATCATTTAGTCCTAGTGTTTTCAGAGGAGAAGCAGTCTTGGGGATCACATTAGACTCCAATACTTGAGGATAATAAAGAAATGCACTAAGTAGGCAGCCAGCTAAGAACAAACAACATCTCTTTATTCCCAGCTGGAGGACCAAACTGCTCTTTGAAGTAACTTAATACTGTGGTACCTGAGCCTCCGTACAACCCAAAAAGAGACACAGGTTGCATTCTTACTCCCGGTGACTCAAACAGTCATTGCTAAATCATACACCACTGAAGACACATCTTCTGAGTAACGCCCCAGATGTGTGACACTCCTGGGCCAGCTACAACTTTTGAAAAACAGTTTCTGCTTTTAGAACTGAAAACATCTCCCCTCTCATGCAAATGGGCTTCAAATAGCGTCTGTACAAATAAGGACCAGCTGGAGCTTCAGGAAAAGGAACAGGCTCGAGCGGTGTGGACAGAAGAAGTGACAGGTGCCCACTCCAAGGGGTGTCTTTATCTGGGAGTTTGTAAGAGCCCAAAGCCAGCATAGTGACCATGAAGAGCCCCATCCCAGGCTCCTCTCCTGTCCCCACCACCAACCTCTCTCTTGCACTTGCTTTGACTCATTCTTGCTCCCAAGCTGTAACTTGAGGGTCATGTGTCCCTCAAGAGAAAGCAGACTAAGAGACTCTGTCTGTCTTATCCCCAGGGTATTCCTAGGCTCAACTGTGGGGTCCACTCAGTAAACCAGTGTATACAAGACGCTTTATGCAAAGTTTCACTCTCCATGATGGGGATGCACGGATTAGCTATGGAACACATGACACAGGGCATGTGCAGGAGCCTAGGCAGGCCCCATCTAGGCCCTGGCATGACAAGTAGCCATCGGTGTATTAGTCCATGTTGACCCTCACATGTCGGTACCAGTGTGAATCTTCTCTGACATGTCAATACAGGGCCAGATATTAAGCTCTAAACTGGGGAAGGACAATCGCCATACCACGACCTCTATCATCCTTAGATTCCAGCCCACACTTCCATATCTAGGCTTAAGAGCTGTCTTGAAATTAACAAGACTCACGGACTCTGCTTTTTCCCAACTGGCCAGAGCTGAGTGGAGTCTTCCCACTGTCACTCATCTGCTCAAGACATCTCCCCCCCCTCTCCCCAGCGCACGCACACACACACACACACACACACACACACACACACGCACACACAATATCTCCAGCTTGCTCACTCCAGGTTCACTGTTCCCAGCTCCTTGCGCCCAGCTAGTTAATTTGAGACTATTCCTCATCTCCTTTTCAAAGAATTGAATAAGCAAAGTCCACCTGCTGGCCCCAACCTTTCCCTCAAGTATGGCTTCTTCCTGATACAAGGATTAATCTCTTGGGAATGTGAAAAGCAAGGCCCCTCTTCAAACACAAAGGAAGAAAGGCTGACGAAGGAAGAGTGGCAGTTAGCAGCACTAGATCCCTGGCTAGGACAGTGGTCCAGGTTCTGCTAGCATCCAAAAGAAAGCATGACAGACCAGCCTTCTCAGTGTTGAGCTTCCTTCAGAGACCCAGAGATAGTTACCTGGGGAGCAAGACCTTGGGAAGAAGGCTGGACCTAGAGCTTCACTTCCTGTTCACCTCTGCCCTAGTAGAAAAACAATAGCAAGCCACTTCCTCTCCAAACGCCATCACTTGAGGTGGCAAGAAAAAAGAATCATCCTCAGTTTTTCTTTAGTTTGGGTGTTCAGGGGAACAAACTTATCGGTCAAGACTAACTCAACTATGAAGCACTTTTATTCCCAGGCTACTTTTGACAAAACCGTATAATGTGTGTGTGTGTTTACATATCAGTCAACAGATCTTGGTTCAACAAACACATTGTAAAACCAGCAAATGCCAAGTTCATTCTGAAGGAGGGGGTCTTATATTTTGCAATGAGGCAGCGGAAGAGAAAATTCAAATGGAGAACAGAGAGGTTCCAAGAGAAACTCTGGGAAAGCCTCTAGGCTTTCCTCCATGGCAAACGGAGTGGAGGTGGAGACAGAGGTTCTCAGATGGATTTCTGGGATGACCACCCTAATCCAAGGAGATGATCCAAACCGTTCACTGGAAAGCTAGGCCTCACTAACAGGGGCACCCCATCCGTCTGAAGGGGCATTTGATAAAAGGGTAACCATCCTCAGTCACCGGCCACTCACCCTCACAAGGCTTTCCTGAATTTCATTCCTAAAAACTCCATGCCATTAACTTACTCAACAGGAACATAGTGAGAGTCCAGTAGATCTACCAGGAGACGACACAGGACAAGGTGCCCCACGGCAGCTGGCTCCAACCCCCAGATTTGTGGGCTCCACGAAGTGCGCTTTCAGGAGGCGCCAATGTCCAGCCACCAGCAGCCTAACAGAAAGCAACCCAGCCTTTTATTTTGAGCCTTTTATTTTACATTGAACCGCTCCAGCCGCTCCAGCAGCGTCGTCTGCCCTCGGGCTCAAGACCGACAGACAACGTGGACACTCAGACCGCGGTGGGGCAGTCAAACAAGGGTGCACGGGACCTCGGAGTCCTAACCGTGAACACAAATAAGCTCAAGCCCGCCAATCAGTTCGCTTGAAGGAGAAAGAAGGCGCATCCCCAGCTCTCCTCCATTCATTCCCTGCACAGCCTGGCTCCCCTCGCCCCGGCGCCATCCAGGATCCCAAGGCGCTCCAGCCAGCCAAGGGCGCCAAGACCTGCCACCAACCACTACAACAACCCTCGCTTCCTCTCCACCGACGCACACAGCCCCACCGACTAGCACGCCCTCGCCAACCCCAGCGTCGCCCCCCGTGTCCTGGCCGCTGCTTTCCCGGCCCGCCGCCGCCCCATGGCTCGGCTCACACCAGCCTTGTTCTGCTCTCCGTTCCGCAGCTGGCCGGGGACACTGCCGAGACTCCCTAGTCAGGCCGCTTTGGGGACTAGGGGCCGGGACTAAGGAAAAGGCAGGGAGTTTTTTAAAAAGTTCAGGCCGTTCCCTCGGTTCCTTCCAGGCCTGCCTCCACGGTCCCTCCTCAGGAACCCTAGTCCCACAGGCGACGACGTCTGAGACCTACACGTGCCTTCCTGCCCGGAGCGGCAGTGCGGCTCCGATTGGTACCCAGAGACAGTGGCAGATGCTCACTTACCTGCCCCAGGCTGCGCCTGGAAACTTCCCCTAAAGTGTGCGGGGGGGGGGGGCAGTGAGCACAGCTAGGGGAAGCCCGGTCCCCAGTTCTGCCTGCGGCAAGCTCGCTCTAAAAAAATTGCCGACCTGACTGTCCATTGGTCCTATATTCCACCGTCCTCCGCCCTCAGCTCCCAGGGCTGGCCGGACCAGGGTCGCACGGATTCTGACTCCTTGGGGCGGTTCTGCGGGACAGCCAGCCGGTGCGTGCCCCACGGCGTGCGTCCTCCGCCGGTCTCCAGCTGTCCACAGCGCCACCACGCCACCACCCGGTCCTCCGTCTCCGAGCTCTGGCCACATTCGCTCTGTCTAAGGAGGGGGCGTGTGAGCCCCGGCGCCGCCACCGCAGTCCTTTCTGCAGGGTCCCCAAGCGCGCTGGGCAACCAGAGCGCGGCCAGGACCTCGCAGTGAAAGGGACGCCTCCTACCGGGGACCGCGCCTGGAACGAGAAGGCCTGACCGAGGGGTGCGGGCCCAAACCTGCAGGAGCTAAGCGTGCTCCAAGTTCATTGTCTGCCGGGGCCGTTGCCGCCTCCGCGCCCGGAGCCTCCGCGCTGGGAGTGAGGCTGCGCACAGCCCACGCCAGCGGGACTCCCAGCGCCCAGCCCGGACTAGCCGGAGCGGAACCCGCAGAGGGGCACCGGAACCCCGGGCCAAACCTCCGCCCGCCGCTTCTCGCCACCCCCAGCCCAATCACCCGGCACCCAACTTGTACCTGAAAAGCCCAAGACGAGCTGGGAAGCCTCTGCAGCTCCGACTCCGCGGGAGCGCGCGCCCAGCCACGCGCCTAGTGCCCCGCATCCAGGGCTTGTCAATATGACTCCCCGAGCGCTGGGAGGAAAAGTTTGGGAGTGACTTGCAGATGGCGAATGAAACCTCTGAACAGAACCCTCCCCACCCACCCCCGCCCCATGTCGCGCTGACACACTTCAGCTCGACTCTGGAATGCAAGATCAAGGCGTGCGCGCCCCGCTGAGCGGTGGGTTTGGTCCCCGCCCCTCGCCCTGCAAGTAAATACAGTTTGTGTGTTGCGGTGACTCCGAAAAGGCAAAACCGAAACTTGGTGTGTATGGCAGTGACCGGGCTACTGGAGACAGTTTTAAGGAACTTGGCGGTCTAGAGACAGCCCATATATTGATATTCAAGGCCATTTACTCTGGTGGTTTCCGCGCCCTCTGTTGTATTTTTGCATCCTACGAAGGCTGCCTAGCTCTTCGGCCCTGTAGGTTTGCTTCTTCTGGGAAATAAGGCTCTGCAGGACCCTGAGTGCCACTGTCAGCCGCAGTGGCCCATGGGGTCTGTTCCAAGGAAGAGCCCCAGTGCTCAACCGCTCCCACCCCCCCACGGCTGTAGGCTGAAGATACAATTGGTTAATGTAAAGACACCTTAAACTCTTAAGACTTATTCAAGACAGCCTTTGGAGCACCAAGCTCAGACTCTGGGAAACAGGATAGAAGCCACCACAGTCTTTGGCCTGACCATGTTCCCATGGCCAGAGTCCAGCATCTTGTTTCTTGAAGTAACCAGGAAAACACAGCCTATACTGTAGAATGCTGACACATGTGCGAAAGGTGATTCCATACAATGCGAGTCCCCTTCTCTGTTGCCTGAGGTTCCACCTCATTCCTTAGAAGCTATTACCACCCTGAGGTCGTAAATTTCTAGTGCAGCATCATTGGCAACTGATTCAGAGGTCACAATCCAGAGGATTATAACTCAGATAGGAACCATGGATGACAGGGGAGTTCTTCAAAATCTGCGACTTGTTTCCCAACAAATATTGCCTCTTACATAAAAATCTGCAAAGAAAGATTAATGTAGCAATGAGATTGCCCTCCCAATCTGGATTGCTTCCCCCCACCCCAACCCCAGCAGACTCTGCTTAGTGGTTTGGAGGCCTTTATTTTTTTTTAAACAAAAATCTTTTTTTTTCTAAAAATACAATGAGCTGGTTTTTGCAGAGTTCACAATTCCCAATAGATAATGATGCCATTTTTCATGGCCTTACACACGTTGTGGCTTTGGGGCTTATTTATTAGCTCCGGAGAAAAGACCGCCTTTCAGTAAGGTTTATATATTCGAGTAATTGCACTGGGACACAGTGCAGGTTGCTGTTTAAGAGGGTGGGTTGTGCAGGCGCCTGTAAGCACAGGCCTGGGCCAGGCAGCTGTCAGACCAGGGCATGCAGCCGGTTTAAGCAAACATAGGGAAGGTTCTTTGGAAACAGCAAGGAGGAAATCCCCTCCTGTAAGAGTGTGTGGAACATGATCCCTGGGCCACACGTATGGGGACTTTCCAATACAAGGCCCATTATGGGGATGGTGCTGGGCCCACCCAGATGACTTTCAAATTCAGGTGTCAGACATCACAGCTGACATGGAAGCAAATTGTTTTTAAGTAAAATCCCTGTGCACTTTGATATGAGTTCCACTGGGACTTTCCAACATGTTCCTGAGATTACCAGGAGAAGAATTTTTATTTTTTCCCCGTCAACATTAACTTCAAAAAATTAGCCATGCTGGGCGTGGTGGCGCATGCCTTTAATCCCAGCACTCAGGAAGCAGAGGTAGTTGGATCTCTGTGAGTTCGAGGCCAGCCTGGTCTACAAAGTGAGTCCAGGATAGCCAGGGCTACAGGGAGAAACCCTGTTTCGAAAAAACCAACCAACCAACCAAACAAAAGTAGCCAGTTATTCCAAAAAGCTCTGACAACACCCAAATGCCCTATGTGAATGAAGAGAAGTCAAGGGGGGAGGGTGGGTAGGTACACGAGGGAGAGGCTGATGCTGACAGGCCTTCAGCAGTTCATGAGTAAGAAATAAATACAGAGCTAGGCCATGGCACACAAGCCTTTAGTCCCAGCATTTCGGAGGCAGAGGCAGGTAGATCTCTGTGAGTTTGAGGCCAGCCTGGTCTATGGTCTACAGAGTAAGTTCCAGCACAACCAAGGCTACACATAAAAAGCAAAGTGTCTTAAAGAAAACCGAGAGAGAGAAAGAGAGAGACAGAGAGATAGATAGATAGAGAGAGAGAGAGAGAGAGAGAGTGTGTGTGTGCCGGGGTGGGGAAGTAAGAAAAAGAAACAAATGTAGAATGTTTAAGACAAAAATGCCTCCCTAGGCATTCATTCCCAGGTTGCCTAGGTTCAAATTCTACTTCCAACACCTACTGAGTAAATCTGGGTAAACCACTTCCTCCTGAGCCACTAGTGGTACATTGAGTTATTGATCCCAGCTCTTCAATCTTCTACAGTGGTCACACTACTACATTTTGTGTCTCTATAACAAAATACCTGAAGCTGGGTAGCAGAAAGGGGATTTATTCATGCTCCTGGAAGCCCAAGAGCCAATATCTGGCAGAGTTATTTTCTTACTGGCAGACTCCAGAGGTGGTTCAGCCCATCACACAGTAGAGGGTCATGTGTCTCTGTGTGTTCTGGCAAGTATTTGAATCATAATATGCACAGCGGTGGGAGAGATGGCTCAGCAGTTAAGAGCACTGGCTGTTCCTCCAGAGGACCTGGGTTCAGTTCCCAGCATCACTGAGTGGCTCACAGCTATCTGTAACGCCAATACCAGGGCATCCAATGTCCTCTTCTGGCTTCCATGGGCACCGTATTCACATGCTATACAGACATACACACAGACAAAACACCCATATTCATATAATAAACAGAAAAGTGGTAAGTGCAATTATTGGGCTATAGGAATCAAAGTATTAACTATTATAAATAAGCATCATTATTGAAAGTTTTACATATAGTTGCCACATAATTGTTTGATTATGAATTAAATGACTGACAATTATAACTTGAATGAATACTTTATGAGGGACAGCGCAAGGACATCAGAGCACTGTAACAAGGACTCGCCACCACAACCCTTATAATAACTCAATGTACCACTAGCAGCTCACTCATTCATTTAATCTATAAACATTCTCTGAACACCTACTGTGTGCCATACACTGGGATGAAGAGGGAGCAGCTGAGATAACTAAGATCCACTCTCCTTCTAAAGGGACTTCCAAAGAACCCCATGCAGCAAGCAGTACTTTCCCATCGTGCACCCTTAATCCCTTCCAACAATCAATGCTGCGTAAGCCCATCCCTCAGGCTGGGAGCCTCAGAGAGCAAGCATTCAGAAGTAAATCTAAAGTCACTCCTGTACCATTAGTGTACGTATACTAGTGCCACTGACATAGAGTTAATGTCGGTAAACCTATTAGAACTGGGTTCCTGTCGCCTCCCTCACTCATGCCTGGGCATAGTTACCACAAAGCACAGATTCTGCTTCTGCCCCGAAAAGAGCTTGCCCCAGAGACCCAGGAGCCCTCGAGCTCATTGCAGGGGCTTCAGATTCATTTTGGCAGCCCTGGCTTCAGATGTCGGCAACGACCTGCCACCACCCTGTGACTTTGACAAATTTAGACTTCTCAGTAACCTGAAGTGCATTTCAATTTTATAAATTTAGAAATCCTCTGGTTAGGCGGATCCCTCCCACAGTAATGCATCCATTAAGGGCACTTTAAACCAATTTTGGTATGCTAATCCATCACAAATCGACGTGAAATTTGGGTTCTTGTGAAAATTTCCTACACCCGGTCTGAAGCCTCTACAGGATTTAGGATAGTAAGAGGTTTCCTAAAGCAGTAGTTGACTTGGCCCTTAACGTTCAGGGAAGAAAGGCCAGAGCTAGTTTTAAGCAAACATGTACACTCACATGAAAGCTTTCTGCACTAACAGGGAAGGAGGACAGTTTATTTATTCCAAAAACGCTACTAGATCGTTGAGATTTCAGACTCTTCTGGAGCTCTGAGGTCTTGCATGCTATTGCGTTCCCAGCCTATAACCCAGAGTCTAGCGTGGCAGACATGCCCTCTAGGTGCTTGGCAAATGGCCCTACCGGCGTCACCTGCTTGACCTGCCAACCTTTGCCTCCTATGATCGTCCCTGTTTCCTAAAAATCAGATCTCTTCCTCACCAGTGAAACTTGGGAATGTTACAATCACAGAGCCCTGTAAAGAAAAATCAGATGAGGAGGGGAGTAAGGTCTCAGAAGCCAGAGAACACATGCCCTGTAATTGGCAGCATAAAGAACCCAAGAGTGATAAAAGAGATATAATGTCACTGTTATCACCACCCAGGACTCTGCTTGCTACTGGTTGTTGAAGGGCAGGGCCTATTAACTAGAAGTTGTTAGCTGTGTAATAGACATTTTGCCAATAAGATCAAGTTTACAGCCGAGAGCCGTTCACTTAACTTCCTTCTGTCATAGCGTCTATAATCCCCCCAACAACAAAAATGAGCTGTTGACGGGGTAAATTTGTGAGCATCATCACATGCCCTAAATGTGAAATGTCTGCACCTTCTAAATAAATTTCATTTTTCTGGTTGTGGGTTTAATGCAGTCAAATGTTATAAAAGGCATTTGGGAGGATAATGGGAAGGGCGCCCACACACAGGTGCTCAGAGCTAACTGTGATGAGTACTGCTCCCCTGCCTCCCCTTGGTGTGGATCCAACTCCCACCACTCCAGTTCTACGATGCCCTCACATGCACCTGTCTGGGTGCCTTCAGGTCTCGACACTGCGTATTCCCAGGCTGGTTAGCTGCAGTCCTGGTCCCAAGCCTGACTCATCATAAAATCTCTGGGGAGTTTCAAACTGTTGAGACCTGGGTCCTGATAGGTTCCATGTCACAGATTCATGTTTGTTCTCCCTTGCGGCTGTCACCTTAGCCTTTTCCTGCTGTCTTTTTCCTTCCTTGGCCCCACCTGACTGACTGGTTCTTCCTTCATGTACAACAGGATCTTCCCCAAACATTGTCAACCTTCTGGTTAAAATCTTTGACACTCATGTCCCAAGCCTCCATAGCACCAACAAAACAACTGTTGTCTGTATAGCCAGGTTAGGAGCTGAGGCCCTACAGCTGTGGGCCTCTTTTCTTCTCAAGTTGACTCAGACAGGACCTCTGTGTCAACGACAGGACCAGAAACTCTCTGCTCTTAGATGGATGTCAACTGGAGAAGAATCAGCCCCCTTAGAAATCACTCTGATGAAGTTAACACCCAATGTATGTACGGCTTTGGCTGTGGGTGGGCATCTGGAACGGGAAGCACCCAGATCAAAGACCTCTCCTCCATCCCACCAGGGCTTTTCTAGATACATTTGGTGTGTCGGAGAACTGCCGCAAGCCCCCAGGCTCTGGTTTGAACCTCATTTGATTTGGCACCGCTGTGTCTCACATCCTTTCTTGGGATATGAATGGTAGAACTAGATGGTCTCTTAGAGTGTCCCCTCTCCAAGTTGACATCAGAGTCTCTGTTGCCCATCCAGAGAAACGGACACGACGGGACTGGCTCACTATTTCTGTGAGTCTCCTATTGCTGTGTAACATGTCATCCCAAACAGTAATAATGAGCAATACCATGCACTAGCTTATAGAAATCGAGAGAAGACTGGTACAGAGAGCACTATTTCTCACCCAACCTTTTCTTCTATACACGCTCTCGGCTAATTGGATGAGGCCCACCCACACTAAGGAGAACAATCTCCTGTACTCAATCTACTGATTCCGCCGTCCACCTCTTCCAGAAGAAGCCTCACAGATACACCCAGCATACCATCAGTAAGTAACGAGGCCTCTCAAGGCTCGGCCATGTGCCTCGTAAGATTGACCATCACAGGGGTAGTTTAAACTTCTGGCCCACTTCCTCTTCTGCAACAGGAAGTAAACCTGCTTGCTCATCCACTTCCTCCTAAGCACACCCAGAAGCCTCCGGGAACCCATTCGACCCTTAGAGGCCTCTAGTCTGCGAAGACATGCACAAGCCAAGGCCAGAGCTGGTTGTTGCTTTCTCTGGCTGCAGAGTTCTTAGGCACTTGGTAAGGAGCTAGCCTGAGCAGAGGTCCCCAACCTCAACCAGTCCAGGTCCTTTAGGCATTTGCTGTAGGCAGGACTCTCCTGTGCCATGATTTTCACTTCCAGCTCCTCATTCTATCAACATACTCAGAGGGAAACATTGCTAGCCTAAAATACGAGCATATAGAGCCGTGCACCTGCAGGGAGCTATCTCTGTGATGGAGTGTGGGAAGAGGTGAGGTGGGTATAGGGAAGCAAGGCTGGTCACTGACTGATGGGTTGGGCAGATGCTTCCAAGGTATCTCGAGTGTCACATTGGGAAATAATCCAATGAAAAAGGCTTCAATGCAATCCATAAAGGATAATTTGTTTTCACTGAGAAATAGAAAGACCACTAGCATTTACTGTTTTTAAAAAATTATCACAAGGTAAATAGATTGAAAAGTAAATGAATAATTTACATGGGAGCATGGCTGTGAGCAAGGACTGGAAGACAAGAGCCAGAGCACTATGGGTTTTCTCACAGAGAAAGCGTCTAAGACTCGTCAGGAGACCACACATGCTTGGAATCCCAGCACTTGGAAGTCTGAGACAGAAGGATTGCTGTAAGTCCAAGGCCAGCCTGGGATAAATAATGAGACTCTGTCTCACCAAACCAACAAAACAAAATCCAAATAAAATTTTAAGGAATTTGCCAAAAAAATAATTTCTTAGTATGTGCCCCTTTTATCTTTGATAACTACCTCATCCATGCATCACCTAACCCCCCTCCCCAAGGAATAAGTGAGCCCTGAGGGCCCCACTAGCCCTGTGGCATCCTAGCTGGTGATTGTGGTGCACAGGGAAAGGAAGTGTGTTTAAGCTGGGGAGGAGCTGGAATGTGGAAGGGAAGCCCTAATCAACCAGGGGTCTACATTTCAGAAAGAAAAGATTGAACTCACTCCTGCCCTGGGTCTACATTTCAGAAAGAAAAGATTGAACTCACTCCTGCCCTTCTGACTCTACCTCTCTTTTCTTAGTTAAGGTTTCCATTGCTGTGATAAAATGCTGACCCAAAGCAACTTGTTCCTACTGGTCTGCTCGGTTCATTTTCTTATACCCCAGGGCCACCTGCCCAGGGAGTGGCACTGCCCACAATGGGCTAGACCATTCTGCACCAACCATCAATCAAGAAAATGCTCCACCAGCTTGCCTACAGTTCAGTCTTGTGGGGGTATTTTCGTGGTTGAGGTTCCCTCTTAT
This sequence comes from Lophiomys imhausi, assembly GCA_907164525.1. Classification (NCBI taxonomy): domain Eukaryota; kingdom Metazoa; phylum Chordata; class Mammalia; order Rodentia; family Muridae; genus Lophiomys; species Lophiomys imhausi. The sequence goes on along the minus strand of CAJQZJ010004755.1, from coordinate 7,007,746 downwards.
CAGATGACTATAACTTGTATTAGATCCACTGAAGCCGACACTTGCCTACACTACTACTTCCTCCTCTTCTTCATCCTCCTCATCCGTTTTTTCTTCCACAGGGTCTCACTGGCTAGCCTTGAATTTTCTGTGCAGAGCAGGTTGGTCTCTGTTCCGTAAGAGCTAAGACTAAAGGCTGCCACACTTTTTTTTTTTAAACTTTTTATTGATTCCTTGTGAGTTTCACACCATGCACCCCAGTCCCACTCATCTCTGCAACCTCTCATATCCACCCTCTGCCCTTGCAACCTCTCCCCAAAATAAAACACACACAAATAAACACAACAAACAACAACAACAAAAAACCATTTTAAAAAATTTCATCGTGGAAGCTGTAGAGTGTCACAGTGTACCCACAGTATATCCCTTTGTCCACACATCTTCACTTGTAAATGTTCATTGCAATGAGTCATCAGTCTGGCCCAAGATCTCTGACTTCTATGACACCATCAATATTGGATCCTCACTGGGACTACTCTGGGTCATCCCATTGCTGCCCTGTGTCATGGAGATCCTGCAGCCCTGGATCAGCAGGACTGGCCCCTTCACCCATCTCAACCATTCACAGATTATATAGATTTGAGGGTCTGCCAACTCAGAGCCCTGGGTCTGGGCCTGGGTATCAGCTCTCCCTTATCTGCACCACTAGGGCGAGCTCCCCAGCATTGTTCCAGCTAGGCCACCCAATGCCACCATCTGCAGGAGGCAGGGTCAATTCTACTGCTCCTGTACCCTCAGAGCTGGCTTACGCACACCCACACCTCCAGAGCCACAAGGCACAGGGACCCACTCTCCCAAGTGCTGCAGCCTATAGAGGGACTGGGCCAGCTCTCCGACTCTCCACACCCTCAGGGCTGGCTCACTCATGCCTTTACCATCAGGGCCAGCTCCACTGTGTTGCCCAGGCGAGATGCAGGGCCCACTCTCCCAAGTGCTTCAGACAGTAAGGGGACTGGGCCAGCTCTCCTGTTCTCATGATACCAGGGCCAGCTCTCCTGTTCTCATGACACCAGGGCCAGCTCTCCTGGCTACTACAGGTAGGAAGCAGGGAGGGGCATCACCTCCACAGCTAGGCCATCTCACATCAGATGTGTGGCAGGGCCAGCTCTCCCTTGTTCTGTCTTCAGGGCTGGCTCACTAGCTCTCCCTCAACCAGGGCCACCACTACTGTGTTGGCCAGGCAAGGTGCAGGGCCCGCTCTCCAGAGTTCTGCAGTCAGTGAGGCTTTTCTACACTTCTTTTCCACAACTAGCCTAAGTTTTCCCTTCTGAGGTTTGTATAGAGCCCCTAGGTGCCTACATAGCAGGTATATATAAAAAGTTATTTTTTCTTCCAGTTCAATCAGGGAACTGAACAGGTGATGAAAGAGTTGAGAAATATACTCACAGAGACTACTAGAATGTAGATAGAGATAGATAGATAGATATAGATAGATAGATAGATAGATAGATAGATAGATAGTAAGATAGATAGATAGATAGATAGATAGATAGATAGATAGATAGATAGATAGATAGATAGATAGAGATAGATAGATAGATAGGTAGAAAGATAGATAATTTTAAAGATAGGGTCATGTATAGACTAGGTTGACCTCACACTGGCTATGTAGTCTGGAACTATCTTGCACTTATGATCCTCCTGCCTGTACCTCCCAAGAGCTAGGATTACAAACAAGTACCACCTTACCGCACCTAGTTCACACATACTATGCAAATACTCTACCACCACAGCTACATCCCTAGGTCTTGGGTAATTCTTCTTTGAAGTATTAATTATGAACAAGACCCATCCCATGAATATAGCCCCTATCTATAAAGTCCTGGTAGAGAAGCTAAAAGTAGAACATAAAGAAACAAAGTCCCTTGTCTGCTCAGAACCTGCCCGATACTAAAAATAGTTATGTTTTGACTTTCTCTAGAGCTTTACAGTTTACAAACTTTTCCTTCTCAGTCTGATCCTTTGAGCCTATTCATAAATCCAAAGGTTCATAGAAGAGATGCTGGTGTACTGTTTGGTAAAGTTAGCAGCAGGGTGAGAAAAGAGAGACCTCCCACTCAGAAAACCAAAGTTAATAGCTCGTCACTGTACCATGGAGGATTAAAGGTATGACTCAGTGTTAGGACACTTTCCTAGCGTGTTCAAGCCCATGGGTCAATGCCCAGCATGGCAATTGAATAAATAAACAGATAAAATCTAATCTAATGCTGGTCCTGCTGCACCTTCCACCTTTGGAAAATCTCAGAGTCCTCGTACCTCTGAGGAGTTAGTATTCTTTGGCTCATTTAATAAATAAGAAACTTGCTTTGACCCCTTCCCAAGACTGCTAGACCATCCCTGCTGCATCTACTCACCCCGTCACAGGACCTGGAACCTACAAGGGTGGCATGGCATGTCTACTGCACACTTGGCAGTCTTCACGCTCTCAGCCCCAGCTTTAAGAAATATCAACACAGGGAACCCACAGGACACGGGGTTTGCAGCACCTTGGCAGATTTCCTGCTGACTCAGTTCTGCTTGGAAGGAGCCAACCATGGTAATGTCTCTGGCCTGTGTGAAGAGTATTTATTGTAGAATGGTCTTCTGTCTAATAAAAGGCACCAGGGCCTGTCACTTGGGCAGAGGGCTTTGCAGGCACAGCTTTGTTCCTCAGCCTGCCACTTCCCTGTGTGATTTCTTAAGAATAGACTGTTCTCCATATTCTCTAGCAGGCTTGTGCTTCCTCTTCAGAGAGCAGCAGGCAGCCAGGATTCATACCTGCCAGCTTCTTGCTCCCTTTCCTATCCTCACCTTTTTCCCCCTCATTGACTTAGCCCTCTGGCTCACCTTCACCATCTGTGAAATGGCTAGAGTGAAATTCAGAACTTGATGTATTTGCAGAGAATGAATTCTATCAGTGTATTAGAATGGGTTACAGGTAGTGGTCTGACTATTGCAACAGTGGCTGACTCCTAATAGACAGTCTAAGAGTCCAATAGTTGTTCAGTCCATGAAGCTAGATTCCTCAGCTGGTCTTCAGTATACATCAGAATCCTCAAGAAGTAGGCTTGAATGCCAGTGAGACAAGTGTGTGGACAAGCAGGCAAAGAGCAAGAGCTTCCTTCTTCCATGACCTTTATATGAAAAACCAGTGGGTCTCAACCTTCCTAGTGCTGTGACCCTTTAACACAGTGCCTCATGTTGTGGTGATCCCCAACCATAGAATTTATTTTGTTGCTACTTCATAACTGTAATTTTCCTACTGTTGTGAATTGTAACATAAATATCTGATATGCAGGATATGTGGTATGCAACACTTTGAAAGGATCATTCTATCCCCAAAGGGGTCAAAGAAACCCACAGGTTGAGAATAACTGATATAGGCAGAAAGTTTGCCCCAGATTTAGGGTGGATCTTCCCACCTCAAATGATCCAACCAAGAAAAGTTCCTTATAGGTGTGTCCAGCCACTTGGACTTTAGGTAATTTCAGGCAGTCAAGGTGACCACCAAGAGTGGCCTTCATAGTCCCCAGTACCCAGCTTCTCCCACAAGTAAGATAAGGGCTCTTGCTAAGGTCAATGGCACAAACTCTTGCTCTTGAGTTTGAAGTTATTTAAACATGATCCTTCAGATGGTAGAAAACAGAAGAAGAAAGATGACGGCCCTTTAATTCCAGTGCAGACAAATCTCTGTGAGTTCAATGTCAGCTTGGTCTACAAAGCAAATTCTAGGACAGCCAGAGCCATGCAGTGTGACCCTGTCTCAAAGAAAGGAAGGAAGGAAGGAAGGAAGATGGAGGGAGGGAAGGAGGGAGGAAGCTTAGTAAGTTAAGATCCTAGAACACACCAGCTACCCCACTACTTTATAACATACAAGGTTTGTGTGCCCATTCCTCGGCATTCCAAGCACAAACCATTTGGCAGAGAGTGAGGGTCCCAACCTGGCTGCTGTCTTCAGGTTGGGTTTGTTCACATTAAGAATCTAACCTGCTACCAAAATCAGAACTTAGGCTCCGAGGTGACACGTGAACTGTTCAATCTGAGTCTATTTGTCTCTGGTCTGTGAAAATGGTTGATTTGGTTTCCCAGCTTCCCTAGCCATGCTGAGAGGAAGGGAGGAAGGCCCTGCAGCCAGTGCTAGGTTTGGTTAGCTGAGTAGCGCACAGCTAATAGCTCCACAGTCAGACCTCTATCCTAAGCCTTCAAAGCTTGTGTCCTGCAGTTCCTGGCACATCCACCAATGAGCTCCTGGTTGTCCATCAAAGCTGACCCTGCCTTTCTGACCCACACCTGAGGAATGACAGCCACTGGATGAAGAGCTGGAGAATTGCCTTATTTCTACCTGGTGACACTGTTGATCCCTCCTCCCCTAACCTGCTACCAAAGCCCCATTTCAGGACTGCATCCCAGAGTGTCTCCTTATCCCAACCTTGATTGGCCCTTCACACCATCACCTTCACTGTGGCCAGAAAGCATGAGCCTAGCTGGCCCTTTGTCTTGTCCCAGAGATCCAGAGATTATCTAGGCCCCATCCAGCCCTCTCTCTCTCTCTCTCTCTCTCTCTCTCTCTCTCTCTCTCTCTCTC
>CAJQZJ010004755.1:6964579-6999579 GCA_907164525.1 Lophiomys imhausi | reverse complement strand
TCCCTGTGGTGCCTTCAGGGCACCAGCCTGTTGGACTAGCATTATAATGAACCTATGGTATTAGGTGAAAGCTTATACTATGGAACTTCTAGAAACAAAGAATTAAGCCTAAAATTACAGCAATGATATTAGTTCCCATGGGGCTTCTTACCCAAGAAGCTAGTGTAAAAGATGCCTTTGTTCTGGAACATTCTCTGTATCTCACTCATGATCTGATCCACCTATAGTCAATTGACCTTTATCCTGAAGTGTACGAAAATAAATGTCTCTGAGGCCAGCTGTTCATAGTAGCATATGAAAACCTTTCCAATCCATTGCTGACCACAGACAGCCTCCACCTGAACCCCAATATACTTCCCAGAGGCCTGAGAACAATGCATAGGTGAAAACAGGAAAACAGAATGGAGGGTGAAGAGAAGAGAAGAAACAGAGAGAGTTAAGATCCAGCAAAACCTTTCCTCCAACTATCTCACCTAGGAGAGAGAATTGGCAAACGCTGGGTAGGACAACATAGTCTTTACCAAGGAGGCAACTCCCTTCTCAAGGTAGCAGAGAAACTGAGGCAAAAGTCAACCCTAGGACTAGGCATGTACAGTAAGAGTTGCTCCTCAAAACATTGACTCAGAGAGACTTGCGAACAAAGGGTCTCATATGCTTCCATTCCCTCCATGGGGCACAGGCAACTCTGGTAGAAAGGTTCCTCTTGTTTCAAATGGACCAGGAATGCACGACCTTCTGAAGACAGAGGGACACTCTTCTGGGTAATACTGTAATACTGATTATCTTTGGGGGGCAGCAACAGTTTTGCAGTTGTTGCTGATTGAAAGGTTTCTTATTAATTTCTACTGGAGGACAGAATCAGGAATATTGAGTGTCTAATTCCCTCTGAATTAATTACACCCCTAAATGTAATATCTTAACCAACACATCATGCAATCAATGGCTTCCCAAATGCTGGTGGTTCAGGAGGCCATGGAAGGTCATCACAGATGAGGGAGGAGACACTAAGACACTGAAAGGGGGTTAATGCAGGCCATCTCCTACTTGAGTCTAGGTTCGTTCTCACTCAATATTTACCCACTAATAAAGTTAGTGTGCAGATCTCCCTCCCCCGCAATGAAGGATCCAGGAAAACAGAAGTGAAGGTGCACCTTTGTTGGAGAGAGCTGTGGGAGAAAGGATGAAATGCAGAGCAGAGTCAGAGGCATGACTTCAGAGACTAGGCCCAGCACAGGCCCAGAGACCCTGAAGACATTACGAGCATCCTGTGCCTTATGCCCTATGCTTACATGTGCAAAACAGTGTCCTGTTTTTGAGTAACTCAGAACACACTCATGTATGTGAAGGTATTTCATACTCTATGATTTCTGCTTATTGTTTAAAAGTATTTATTTAGTTCCTCCCAATACCAGCATTGATCTAGATGTTGAGGTTACAGCCACGAATAAATCAGATTGAATCCTGACCTCAGAGAGCTGGAAGAAGGTGCTGGGCAAGATGTATGAATACAAATGCAGTCATTTCTCCATATCCTCTGGTTCTATATGAGAGGGCTCAACCAACCACACGTTGAAGATATTTGAAAAACACTGTATTTGTAATGTGTGGACATTTCTTCTTGTCATTGTTCCCTAAACAATACAGCATAACAAGGATTTATATGACACTTATATTATACTGGGCACTATAAGTGATGATTTGAATGATTTCAAATATAAGGAAGGATATATGTAGCCGATGTGCTAGTATTATACCATTTTATATAGTGGACTTGATATATGAACGGGAGTCTTGGAGCCAATTCCTGGTGGATATCAAGGTACAATTGTAAAATCCATATTACGCTAAGACCAAGTCAATGAGGGGGACAATTAATCAGAGAATAATGAAACAAAACAATGAGACCACAAAGACTGACAAGAGAGTATAGAGAGTGTCCTCAAGAAGTGTCGCTGTGACAGGAAGCAGCTTAGCAGGGTGTGGGCAGAGCGGAAACAGAATCACAAGATGAGTTTTTGTTCTAGGAGGGAAAAGTACAAATGATGTTTCAATAGTTTTGAGTATTTGTTAACCCACAGAAGAAGAAAACTTCAACTCAGAGGAAGTCAGAAATTGTTAGAAGAATGTCTAGAAGCAGATGAGAGCAGGAAACATCTGGTATCATAGATTAGGTCTCATCTGGACCCAGACACCTTGCTCCACAGTGAGAGGAGAGATTTGGGAGGGGAGAGTTGGGAGGGAGTGGGGGAACCTTAAGTGGTTTTATGTTTCCTCTGAAGTGGGTACAAGGACATGGGATGGGGAGAGTTTGTAAAGGCCAGAGAGTGGGGGTGTGGCCAAATGTGTAGGGCCATATTCCAGAGCTCAAGGAGAGGCCATACCGCATAGCTTTGTTTTCTTCTAGCCACATTGGCTTTCCAGGGTACAGGCTATTGTGGGATGAGCAAAGAGTTGGACTTTTGACAGCATGGTGAGTTAATAAGAAAGCGAAACAGGTAGAGCGGAGCTGAGTTGGAGGGTAGATAGCAGGCACGAACTGCCATGATACCTGAAGACTCCATGCTGGAAGAGGAGTAGGACAAAGAACAGTGAAAAGGGACCAGATCTCTAGGAAAGGCCTCTTCATGGGGTCAGTGGATTACTGAATGCAATAAACAAATAGGGGATGGGGTTCAGATACCAGCTTCAGCTTTGACTTAGGTAAATCTTCACTCAAGCATCTTAAGTAAGAATTTCCAACTGCTTTGAGGCATTGATTCATTTTACAAAGTACACCTGGGGGGCGTCCACCCAACAAACCCATTTTACAGACAGGATAAATGAGACCAACAAAGAGGAAGTCTTCCTATTAGACTTGTCTACAGCATGTTGAAGGGGACCCCCCCTGCAATTTCAAGTCACCAGCCCAGGTTCCCACCTTAATTGTTTTTGTTTTTTTGACACACAATTCAGAAATTTATTTTGAGATTTTTTTTTTTAAGTGGAAGGTGGGGTGGGCACATTTGTTCTTCTTTTTCTGCACTTGCTGGCCAAATGATCAGTGACAGTAAACCTAAAATTAAAATCAAACAAAAGGAGGGAGCTAGGAAAAAATACCATCTGTCACAAGGAGAAGGCAGGCAGCGATCAGGAAAGAGACTAGGAAAATGTGCAAATATTAGTTAAAAACAAGGAATGCTTTTAATTCATTGTTTCCCGTTTATGAATTGCCATGGTTTAGCAAATGTCAATGACAAGAAAGACCCCTGCATCGCAGAGGAGGTAGAGTCCTTACTCCAGAAGGTAACGGGAGTCACTGGAGTTTTTGTGTAGAGCCACACTTCTCCCTTGAGATCATGCTGTCGATCAAGTGTTCACTTCCAACCTTGCAGCCAGCGCAGTCATGATGCAGAAGGCTGGCATTTAGGGTACACCCTCAAGTTGCCCTTTAGTATGGATCCCCTAACCTTAGTTTTTTAATACAGATGGTTGTGAGCCACCGGATGTGGGTTCTGGGAGCTGACTCAGATTCTCCATTAAGAGCAGAGCGGTAAAGATTTTTTCCCCAATTTGTAGGCTGCCGTTTTGTTCAAATGACAGTGTCCTTTGCCTTACAGAAGCTTTTCAGTTTCATGAGGTCCCATTTATTGATTGTTGGTCTTAGAGCCTGAGCTGTTGGTGTTCTGTTCAGAAAGTTGTCACCTGTGCCAATGAGTTCGAGGGTTTTCCCCACTTTCTCTTCTAATAGATTTAGTGTGTCCGGCCTTATGTTAAGGTCTTTGATCCACTTGGACTTAAGTTTTGTGCAAGGTGATAAGTGTGGGTCTAATTTCATTCTTTTACATGTGGACATCCAGTTGGACCAGCACCATTTGTTGAAGATGCTGTCCTTTTTCCATTGTGCGGTTTTGGCTTCTTTGTCAAAAATTAAGTGACCATAGGTGTGTGGGTTCATTTCTGGTTCTTCAATTCGATTCCATTGATAAACTGGTCTGTTTCTATACCAGTACCATGTTGTTTTTAATAATATTGCTCTGTAGTAGAGCATGAAATCTGGGATGGTATTGCCTCCATAATTTACAAAGAACTCAAGAAATTAAATGCCAAGAAACCAAATAATCCAATCCAAAAATGAGGAACAGAGCTAAACCAAGAATTCACAAAAGAGGAATCTCTAATGGCAGTGAGACACTTAAAGAAATGTTCAACATCCTTAATAATCAGAGAAATGAAACTCAAGACAACTCTGAGATTCCATCTCACACCTGTCAGAAGGGCTAAGATAAAAAACTCAAATGACACCATATGCCGGCGAGGTTGTGGAGAAAGGGGAACACTCCTCCATTGCTGGTGGGAGTGCAAACTTGGACAATCACTATGGAAATCAGTCTGGCAATATCTTAGAAAACTTAAAATAGCTCTACCTGAAGACCCAGCCATAACACTTCTGGGTATACATCCAAATGATTCCTCACCAAACCACAAGGACATCTCCTCATTTATGTTCATAGCAGCTTTATTTGTAATAGCTAGAAACTGGAAACAACCCAGATGTCCCTCAACCAACGAATGAATTAAAATAAAAAATGTGGTACATTTACACAATGGAATACTACTCAGCTATCAGAAACAAGGAAATCATGCAATTTGCAGCCAAATGGATGGAACTAAAAAAGCTCATCCTGAGTGAGCTAACCCAGACTCAGAAAGATGCACATGGCATCTATTCAGTTATAATTGGATTTTAGCCATATAGTACAGGATAACTATCCTACAACCAACACACCAAAAGGAACCGGAACATAGACTTTGTGACCTGTTAGTGGGACACTTTGCCCTAGTGGTGCTGCCTTGTAGGCTCCCAGTGTATGAGGAAGCTCCTAGCCCTCATATGACTGCTGAACTGGATGGGGGACTGAAATGTAGGGACACGCCACTACAGAGGAGTAGAATAGGAGTGAGAGGGAGGAGAGGGTAGAAGGGTGGGACCAGGAGGGGTAGAAAGAGGGCACTGTGATGGAGATGTAACTTGAAGTAATAAACAAACAAACAAACAAAGGAACAGAGTGGGATATCCATGCTCTTGACCACTGAACCATCTTTCTAGCCCTGCCCTTGTTTTATACTTTCTCACCAAGAGTCTCATCCTCACCAACTTTCTAGTGAAATTGACAATTTAACAGGGTTCAGCAATCTGACCCGCAGTCTGACTGGGTGATCTGGAGACCTTCCTAAGAAAGGAGAAGACTTGCTTCTCAGAGGGGCATCATGAGCTCCTTCCTACCCACGGCTAAGGATATTCTGGTCCTCACAGTGCCTGTAAGATCTCCACGTGTAGCTGGGGTCAGGCTGCTATTTTCCTTGGGCTTCCAAATTGTGGAGTGGAATATCCCTCAAGCAAGCTTTTTATTTTTTCTCTCTCTCTTTCCAGTGGGAACTCAGCTTGCATTTATAATTTGATCACCATTAGCACACCACTTTGAGAACACTTTGGGGATTTTAAAGTGACTGCTCTAATTGCCCCCATCAGCCCCCTGAATACCTTTTTTTTTAATGCTAATAGTCATCTGTTCCACTGAGAATTTGAAAAAGAAAAGAAAATGAATCGTACTTTTATAAAAATTATTCACTGTTACCCTAAAAACACATGCAATTTGATATTTCATTTCAGTTCTGAAGACAAGGCTGAGAGAGGGTGGGAGTAGGCTGGGCCAGACCTGTAACAGGAGAACACAGAGGAGCTGTTTCCCAGGTGGCAAGGGCTCCAGCAGCCCAATCAGGCCCCTCTTCAGATAACAGACTTGGCTCTGATCCACACTTGATAAAATCAACCCTTTAGTAAAGCTGTGTTGCAGGCCGATGGGGATGTAGGAGGGAGACTTACTTTCCTCCTTATCCCTTCCAGTTACTTTTACAAACATCCCCCAAAGCCCAGGAGGTCAAGGCTCCTTCCCACCTCAGCCCTTGACTGGCAGAGACTGAAGCTAAGGGGAAGCCAGTCCTCCTGAGAGGGCATGTGGCTCATGGCTCTCAGTGTCCCATGCTGAATGGGGACCCAGGCATAATTGGCAGAGCCCTTTGGACATACCTGATACAGAAGGCTCCAGAAGGACAGGAATGCCACCAGAAACCGACCTGCCTGTGGTTAGAACAAACAAGGCCAAAATCAGCACTCAACCCCAGAAGTTGCCAACTATGACCCAGTCCCTTCTGGGGCCAAGGCCATATATTTGAAGTTGCTATTTCATCCCGCTGCTTAGGCGATTTAGTGGGAATTGAGAGGAGAGAGCTCTCTGTCTGGATATCAGCTTAGAGACAAGTCCTTCTCCCAGCCAACATTCTGACGTTCCTGGGCCAGATCCACTGTTATGCATAGCTGGTGAGACTAGACGGAGAACCAGCGTGAGGTGGCTTTTGCAGGGGCCACCTCCTACACTGCCTCGGTAGCCCAACTGTGACCCAAGCTGGGATTCCATCTATCTGTATCCTTTTAATTTTCCACCAGCCACCAATCAACAGTGGCCTGCCAGCAGGCACCCTGAGGGATGGCACAGAACAACTGGACTGTATTATTAAGATCCTAAGTTGGAAAATGATAACTCTCCCCTTATCACGTTGTAAAAGAAACAATTTTGTAAGGAAACAGACTGTGAGAGCCAGCAGCACCTCACTTGTCAGCTTTGCTTGATGAAGGGAGGTGAGAGGAAAGTAGGCAAGTGCTGGACAAGGGCCCCTCCAGACCTGGGAGGAAAGTCCCCAGGCAGAGCTGATTTTGCAGTTTGACTCAGCCTGCTGACCCTGGGCAGGGAATCATCTATTGGAAGACACCTGGTTGGGCCAGGCATTCTCACCTGAGTCCTGTTCTAGAGCCCAGAGCAGGTGCTCTTCTACCTCCCTAAGAAGCCCCACCCCCAGGAGACTGGTCCTTGCCTGGTTGATCCCTGTATTCAGCTACAGTGCAGTGGGAACTAAGGGTTTTTTTGTTTTGTTTTATTATTATTTTTTGTTGTTGTTGTTTTTCTGTGCATTCAGGTATGGTGAGGTAGAAATGTTTTTGTTTCCTGTTTTGTTTTTTTTTTTTTAATTCCCAAAGTCAGCTTGGCCTGGTGACTCAGCCACGGCAAAAGTTTTCTTCCTAGTAGTGGCATTATTCCTATTAGACCCTATCTCCTACATTTCCAGCATGGGATAGAACGGAGCCCAGGTCTGAGGTTACACAGAGGGAGAGGATAACTACATGTCATGGTTCCCATTGCCTATAGCCAGCACCAATGAGGACGAGGAATACCCCTCCCCACCAACTGCTCTAGATTTGGGTGTGTCTTTCTAATTCTTTGCTCTCTTCATAGGAACGGTGACTGTTCAGCCAATAGGTGCTGAAGCCATGGCTAAGGGTCTGTAAGAGAGGCCTAGGCTGGCTCCCTCCTGGAGCCACCACCGAATCAGCACAAAAAACTGCCCTCCTGTCCCCAGTGAACACCCATCATCCTGTGACTATTTCCTCCTCACGAATACCCAGCTTCAAACACATTTCCCTGGAACAATAAGAGGAAATGAGAGGAACTGGGAACTCAGCCTGAATGCTGCTGAATGGCTCAGAAGCCTGCATTTGGGATGCTGGTGGTGTGAAGCAGGGAGAAGGGAGAGGGTCAGCTTGTCAGTGAAGGACAGCATGAAACAGTACTCTCTCTCTCTTTCTTTCTCTCTCTCTCTCTCTCTCTCTGTGTGTGTGTGTGTGTGTGTGTGTGTGTGATATGTGCTATGAGGCTATCTGTAGGTATGTGCATAGATGATGTTTATATTATATGGTGTGATATGCATATGATATGTATGTGTAATTTGTTCGTGAATGATATGTATGTGTGGTATGTGGGTATGTATGTGGTACTTATTTGTGTGGTATATGGTACATATGTGGTGTGCAGTATTTATGTGCTGCTATGTGGCTGGGTATGAGGTAGATAGGTTGAGGGAGGAATACTGCCTGCTAGTGAAGAGACCAAAACCACTAGCGGATGTGTCTGTGTGTGGGGACGGGGGTGGGGGGATATTGTAGGAAGAGCTATCAGTAAGGAGGGGATAAGGACCATTGAAGCTGGATACTTCCTGTCTCTTAGAAATTCAAACATGGGCAGCCCCTGGAGCAGGATAATGGTATCCAGCAAGCTACAGGGGGTTGTGAACATTGAGGAAAGCACAGAGTGCCAAGCTGAAGGATGCTCTCAGGGAAACTGAGACATGTTCCTTTCTGCTGCAGAGGAGCATGAGCTTTGAGTAAGAGATGGTGATGTGGGGAAAAGCAACCCAGCAGAACAGACCGCCTATGATGGGGGCAGGAGCCAAGTGTTTGCTGTATGTCAGAAACACTGCAGAAGGCCAGGGGTGTGAGGTCATCAAACTCAGGTGGAATAGGTCATCTCTCAGACTCCATGTCATCTGTTTCTTCCTGTACCTCCATCCTCCTGTCTCCTTTCTCTGAACATCCTTTCCAGCTCTATCTACCTCAGCACATTTGGTTCTGAAGTGCAAACATCACCGCATCTCTAGGTCACTTGCTCCTGTCCTCCCTTTAACTGGCATCCATGAGATGCCACCGTGAGCTTGGCACTGTAAGCCAAGGTGACATGGGGGGAGTGAGGCAAGTTGACTCCATGGGCTTACTTTGAATTTTTAGTTCTCTAGAGAATGAATTGGGTGGTGAGCCGAAGGACTGTCGGCCTTGGAGTCTATCACTCTGGCCCAATCAGCTACAGAGCCACATCATGTGACCCCAGACCTTCAGTGGAGCTGCAAGCAAGCAAACTCTGAAGCGCTAAACTGCTAACTCCTCAGAATGCGGCCACATCCACTCCTTGATATGCAAAGTGTGACCAACACCCTGCATCTGGTGACTGAGTTTGCTGAGAGACTCATGAAGTCACCAAATCCTATCGAAATAGAAAGAGTTATGCTGTCTTTCCTCCTGGTTCCTGGTGTGACTTCACAAGACTCAACTGGGCCACTGAATGAAGTATCAAATAGAGTAAAATTAATTTTCGGGGGTTTGCTATGCCCCCTTTTGTTTTTAAATAACTATTAAGGGTTTCAATCCCACTTCAGATCATTTAGTTCCCAAATAAAAGACATAGAGAGACCTTTAAGATTTATAATAAGCTTTAAAGCACTAGAGCTGGGTAGATATCAACTCTCTAAGTTATCTTGTCTGCTTCCCTGCCAAAATTTCCAAGATATTACTTGCCATATGTTCTTTTTGGGCTGTTTCTGCTCCATCAATCCAGCCCTAAGGGCCACATGGGCACAGTCTATACTGTCCTATGGTGACTTCTTTCTTCTTCCTCCCTGTCTCTCTGTCTTACCTCATGGACTGTATACTTGAGACCCCAAGCCGAGGGATGGAAACTCTGCCTACCTCTCTTCTGCCTAGCAACAGGCCATCTAGTCTTTTTATTGACCAATCAGATATTATTAGAGAACGATCTTTACACAACAATGTTCAGTGTACACACACGAGAATGCATTTGTCTGGTCTGCAACCAGATCTTGGGGTTCAGAATTTAGCATCTGAATACACAGAGCACCAGACCAACCCCCAACAATCAGACATCCTGCATACTGTTCTCCATTTAGACTAACATCCACCCAGGCCATTTGCAAATACGAAATGATCAGGTCCGCCCTCATCCTAATGGCTGGAGCTTTGTCACAAGAGTAGAAGCCACGTGCCTGGATGGATGCCGTACCAGCATGTCATCTCCATAGCCTTGATGTCACCACAGCCTCGTTCATCCTTCCAGCAGCCTAACGATTCAGTTCTGTTACCCAATTTCATAGAGACCACAGCTTAAAGAGGGCTTCCCAGGAGGAGACAGAGCCAGGGCAGGAACCTGGCAGGCCACACCAGCATCCTGCCCTTCGTCCCAGGACTGAGAACTTTTGTGCCAATTATATAGTTAAGTCATTCACCAGGGTGACACGTGAGTCCAGAATCTGTGCAAAACAGTGTGGTGGACGCACCGCAGAAAGGGAAGCATGGTAAGCAGCACACACCTTTTTGAGGCACCATCTGGGGGACATATGATGCGGAGAAATGCTTAAATGGGAGGTGAGAAAAACAGCTTCGTGCAGATGTTCTAGCTGAGGGCTACAGCTAAAAAAGCATATGAACATTCAGGAATGTTGCTACCAAAAAATGTCTTATATAGTATCTGTTAACCACTGCTGCCGTAGACAGGCAGCTATCACTGAACCCATCTGCCTCTGAACTGCCTCTCCCAGGAGGCCTTGCAGGAGGTGTGGATGGCTGGATGACTTTGTTCTCATCAGAGAAAGCAAAAGAGACACTCTGTTTCCCACCCAGCCCATCAAAACCTTCTGTAGGTCTTCCGTGCTCTTTCCCTTCCAGTTCATGAGGACAGCCCTGTGAGACCCCAGAGGTGGTCGAAGAAGGCATTGAAAATGACAGAGACCCAGACAGAAGGAGCTAGAATTTTAACCCAATAATGCCTTGGTGGATAGCTATTAGGATGTTTCATGGATTGCTACAAGAATGAGAACAAAACCAGGTGTGGTGGCAGGTGGATCGCTGAGTCCAAGGCCAACCTAGGTCTACAGAGCAAGTTCCAGGACAGCCCGAGCTACACAGAGAAAGCCTGTTTGAAAAAACAAAGAGAGAGAGAGAGAGAGAGAGAGAGAGAGAGAGAGAGAGAGAACAAATGTCGACCATGTTGAACTGGTAAGATTTGGGGTGCTGGGTATTATAAGAAGCTAGCATTTCCTAAAACAACCACCTCTCAACTTTGGATCATGCTAAAATCATATGGAGCTTATTAGACACCAAAACCCCTTGAATTTGGCCCAGATGTCCTGACTCAGTAAGTTTGGCATGTCTTCTGAGCATGCACACCTTGAAAAATCAGCCAGGAAGATCTTGATGTGGGCTCTGGTGAGCATCCTCCTTAGGTTCAGTCAAGGCACACACAGATGTTCTTGTGGAACATTGTCTGACTTTAAGAAATCAGAATGCGCCGTGCGGTGGTGGCGCACGCCTTTAATCCCAGCACTTGGGAGGCAGAGGCAGGCGGATCTTTGCGAGTTCGAGGCCAGCCTGGTCTACAAATTGAGTCCAGGACAGCCAGGGCTATACAGAGAAACCCTGTCTCGAAAAGCCAAAAAAAAAAAAGAAATCAGAATGCTCATTTGCATATGCATTTCCCTCTTCTGCCTTTGAGGTCAACCCAGTTCTATTCTCCACCACCAAACTACAGTTTCTGGGTGCTAGGACCACCCCACCCCCAGACCACAGGCCTCACTGCAGGTCTCCCCTGTTTACTGTCTAATGGCCTAGCTAGAGATGACTGCCCTGCCTCAGTGGAAATACATCTGTTAGGAAAGGACCCAGGGCTGCTTTTGCCTCCAGTGAGGTAGCTGGCTTCTCAGAGCCTTTCTCTGCTCATCTCTGCATTGGCAGACCTAGGCCTTGAGTTTGTTCTTCATCCAGGTCTGCTGAAAGTCTGATTTCCTATCTGTGGAGCATTGGAACATTCAGACCTGGCCTAGTTATATAAACACACAGCCTCACTGTTTGCAGACTAATCTTGCTTGAAATGTATGCTAACTTCACTGAGTGTGCCATAGCTCCTCTGGTTATAGACTTGTCTTGTTTATAAGCTAATATTTTCCTGCTGTATTCTCCCTTGTCCTGGTGCCCCCCTGCTGTGGTGTTGCTCTGGCTGGCATCATACTTGTGAAACCATATCTGCCTTGCTCTTCTCAGTCCTGTCTTGAAACTCCAGCTATGCCAAGCTCTGGGTATACCCAAGCCATCTATGAGTCCCTCTGCTTCTCTTCCTTTCCCTGTTCTCCACTCCACAGATCAGCACCCAGTGGGCCCCAGCGCACAGTAGGTACTTCTTAGTACCTGTGAACTCACAGTTCCAGCCTATAGCCAGCACTGTGAGATTTTATGTCAGTTTTTCTGAAAATACAATCTTTGTTGCAAACCAGTGACTAGCTAGGCACAGCAGCCCTCTGGAAGCATAATCCTCTCCAAGAGAGCTCAAATCCATCCCATTTCCACATTTAACATAGGAAAACAAAATTTACCTAGGGGGCTCTGAACCAAATTCCATTCCATACTTTAAAGTCATAGCTGATATTTGTAATTTCCTAATGGATTTATAATGGGAAAGAAATTACCCCTTAATAAAGTATTCTGGGCAGACACCAAATCTGTCCTCATTTTGAGTTGAGCTGTATGACCTCTGAGATTCAGAGCCCTCATGTTCCTTTGGAGACTCAACTGAATAAATACACCCATGAACCTAGACCTTGGAGACCCACCGGAGCTAACAAAACCAAACCAAAGGGAGACTCACATGCATTTTCCTCTCAAATACAGCATCACAGATTCAGAGTGGGGCTGGCAAGATGGCTTAGCATGCAAGGGTGCTTGCCTCCAAGCCTAACAGTGTGAGTTCAATCCCTGGGACCCACATGGCAACAGGAGAGAATTGACTTCCACAAGCTATCTCCTGTCCTCCACATGCATTCACATCCCTGTGACACACACACCACACATAAATACATGTTAGAAAAAAAATCAAGGGTGATTCAGAGATGATGAAGGCCATGTGGCCAGCTGTCATTCATCAGCTCGGGCTGTGATAACAGAATACCACAGACTGAACAAACACTGCTTTCTCAGCATTCTGGAGGCTGGAAATCCAGGGTTGGATTGGAAACAGGACTGAATTCTGGTGAGGATTCCTCTTCACTGTTAATAGAAACTTCTTGGTGTGTCCTCATGTGGAGAAAGAGAGAGAGAGATTGAGAGAGACTAAACTAACTACTCCCTTATATTTCTTCATAGGAGAATACTAATGCCACCCCAGGATTCCTGCCTCCTGACGTTCCCTCTAAACCCAATCCCCTCCAAGAGCTCCATCTTTAAAAACCATTAAAATAAGTGTTAGGGCTTTATAACATAGGAACATGAAGAAGTCACAAACATTCAGTCCTGGACAGGTGGCAGGTAGTAGAGCAGGTGCCCATGCTCCCACTACTATAGTTCAGTACTCTTTCTTCTTTTTGGGGGGGGAGTGGGGTAGGGGGTTCAAGACAGGGTTTCTCTGTGTAGCAGAGCCCTGGCTGTCCTGGACTCACTTTCTAGACTAGGCTGGCCTTGAACTCACAGAGATCTGCCTGCCTCTGCCTCCCAAGTGCTGGGATTAAAGGCATGGGCCAACATGCCCAGCCAGTACTCTTTCTTAGGAGGGAGGCCAGCGCTACCCAGCCTTGTCAGAAGACCTCCTTCTCTCACCCTTGTCTCATGTCTGAGAAAAACTAAAACACCTACACAGTTGTTCTCTGTGGGTCTTATTTCCAGAAGCTTTCTGCCCCTATATGAAAGGAGTTTAACCTTTCCATAGTAGATCTCGTCTTCTGGCCCTTGAACACGGGAACCTGGTACCCACTGAGAAAGAACCACAGTCTCCCCAAATCCATCCTGGGGGCTGATCATGTTCTTTCCCTAATCCTGCAAGATGGCACATATGCTGTGACCAGCTAAGGAGAGAACGTTAAGATAGGTGGCCAGCAGGCTAGGTGGAGACCCAGAAGGGGGGTTAAGGCACCTTTTTTTTTTTTAATGATCATATCTGCCACTGCAGGACTGAGATTTCTTTATTGTGGTCCTCACTGCTCTTCTGGGCTATAGATGTCACCTGTTGGATTCGCAATCCACACAGGCCAATGGAGCCCCTGTCCTGTGCTCTCCACCCTCGGTCTTCCTTCCTTCTTTCCTGACCTACGGGCACTGGCTTCTGGAACGTGAGGCAACACTAATGAAAACTCACAATCTGGCCTTCCAAATGCAGAGTACACCAGAGCTTCTGGGAAGGCAAGTTCTTCCCTGAACCAAGCCCTGGGGGCGTGGGTTTCGATGTGCTCACTCAGAGGTGAGCTTCATGAGTGCCGAGGCACCTTCCTGAATGGTTTTGGATTTGAGGACGAGGATGGATTTGGCCTCCAGGAGCACAGGAAGGAACCTGGCTGTGATTCTTACCCCCACCTCAGCACAGAGAGCCTCTCTGAGGTCACACTTGCTTTGACATAAATCAGGGGACTAAGGAGGAGTGAATTAAGTTAGAAAAACCTTTCTACTCTACTGTCCAAGACATCTTCCCCTATGTCCTACCAGCCATTCCCTCCTGGCCGTCCTTCTCACTGTCCTTTGGGGAGCTAGGTCTCTCAGTCTGTCAGCAACTTTTTATCCTTCCCTCCCCACTCTGCCTCTGAGAAGCCCAAGGCCCACTGGCCCTGAGGAACACCACACCTCTCTCAGTAAGTGGCAGCCTCTACTACCAATATGTGCCACCTCACCTGCCTTGTTCCTAGCCTAGAAAAGTCCTCCAGAAGCTGAGTGGGGGCCAGAAGAAGAGAGCAGAGCTACCTGCACAAATAAGCATTCAACCTTTGAATTGGTCGTTGGATATCAAATATGAATATGAAATATCAAATATGAAATTTTTCTATTAAACACTACAAAACTGGTGCTCAGGACAAGGGATGAAGATCTTTGGGTCAGCTGGGCGTGGTGGTGCACGCCTTTAATCCCAGCACTCCGGAGGCAGAGGCAGGTGGATATCTGTGAGTTCGAGGCCAGCCTGGTCTACAGAGTGAGTCCAGGACAGCCAGAGATACACAGAGAAACCCTGTCTCAAAAACACCTTAAAAAAAAAAAAAGATCTTTTGGTTGCCAGGTGATGGTAGCGCACACCTTTAATCCCAGCACTTAGGAGGTAGAAGCAGATGGATCTCTGAGTTTGAGGCCAACCTGGTCTAAGACAGCCAGGGCTACACAGAGAAACCCCGTCTCAGAAAAACAACAACAAAAAGGTCTTTTTTGTCCCCACCCTGTAAAACTTGTAAATGTTTTAATCCCCTCCCTCTAGTAAAACCTTTGTTTACCCAAAAAGGCCACTGCTCAGCCCTTTCCTCCTTGGAGCAGTGACCTCTCTCACCTTCCTCCTTCTTTTCCTGGGCATCAATTTTCTGACTAGAAAAACTGAATAAGAGAGTCAGGTCACAGCCAACTTGGGGGGGATGACACAGACACCACCTCCTAGAATAAAAACCTAATGCACTTCCCATCTCCCTGTGTGTTCACTCTTCGGGAGCACACCCTCCTGATCAAGAGTAAAGTTTGTCTTGTCCAGACACTTCGGTTGGAATGGTAGTATCCTTCTCTGAGACCCCACACTTAGTTCTAACACAACCTTCAGTCTGTATCTAGCAGGCTGCAAAGGGCACTGCAAATGGACACACTCTATACCTCTCATCAATTTCCAGCCCCTCCCTCCTCCTCAAAACACTTACTGCTATATCAGCCCAGCCCAGACCCTTATCAAGTCTGCTTTCTTGCTTGAGTATAGAAGGGATCTTTGAATACATGGCTGCCACCACCATTCCAGTCCCTCCAACTGGAGGTGAGAGACTAGGAGTTAGTTTCCCTTGTAGGCAGACAGATACAGGGATCAACCATGGTTAGGTAATAATGGTAGTGAATTTTCAAGATGGCTGGCTTTTTCCTCACCCTGCCAACTTGAGACTGAAAGCCTGGTAGCTTAAAACAAAGGCCTTGTAGGTTTTTTCTCCCACTAGCAGGCCCCCTGATGATGGACTGGCTCAACAAGTTCAAGGACTGATCCATCAACCTTGCTATCTTTCTTCAAACCAACCAGTCCCAACTTAGAGAAGACTTAAAAAATCCCAGCCCTCAATAAGAGGCTAGATTTTTGGCCTTCCCAAACCCCACCCACCTCTGCTTTGCAGAGGATCTTTTTCTCTTTGTGTTTGCTGCATATATGTGTTTCCTCACCCCCAATAAATGTTGTTCTTCAACTGCTGTCTCTGTGGTGTGTGTGATTTCTCCACTGTCATGCTCAAATGTTTCCTGCCTTTTATTCTTTAACTGGCCCAATAAGACCTTTTGACTGTATCAGTCTGGCTCTGTTGCCTAGGTAGGGTCCCATCTGCAGTTTGAGCCAGCTGGGTGTATCCATCACCATGGGGGCTGAAAGGACCCCCCCCACACACACACACACACAGAGTCTCTGGATTACATTGGGGATGGAGCAGCTTGGAGACCTCAGAGTTCAAGCCCCAGCAAGGTGCAAATTGTCAACTGATTAGAAGGGAGGGGTCTGCAGAGAGCTGGCACAGGTCATAGCCTGCAAGAGGCCCAACACCATTGTATAAGGAAAGCAGAGGTGACAGTGGGACTGACCCTTGAGGGTCTGACGGGACAAAGGGTGTGGACAAAGAGCTCCTAGAACAGGACTACCCACCACCCCAGACCCACTGAGGACACAGGCCTTAGTGACAATGATGAGAGGAAATGAAAGGTCTTGGGGTTGCAGGCAGGACACCGACTTGTTCAGGTGGTCTAGTGACCACTTTCTTTCTAAGACTCAATCTTCTGCCCAGAAGCACCCTCCTTCTTCCTTCCCTAAGACAGCACCATGCCCAGCTCCAGTTTTCCAAAGCCCTTAACTGTTCCACCATGGCCTTCCTGGCCAACATGGGCAGGGCAGAGGCCAGTCCTCCACCTCCACCCCCGTGCTCAGTGGCACAACTGAGGCATTGGTCCCGGGGCAGCTGGTGGCAATGAAGACCTTTGTGGTAGCAAGTGACCAAAGCCTGCATCATGAACAAGAAGGATTCCTGGAAAGAAGCTGTGTTCACAAATCTGATTCACTGATTCAAACCTCGGTTACTGTGCCGAGTTTGGAATGTGGCAGGTACAGATCTAATTACAATTTATCTTTTGCCATCTCTGGCCTCTAATGAGCCATTCCTTGCCTACCTCTGTGTCAGACCTAACATCTTGATAAAACTTCGGAATATGTTAATTTAACCAAACCCTGTTGTCTACCAACCAAAGGGCTAAGAATGCAATCAGACAGCATCTGAGGCCTGGGCCTTAGCCTTCTCCATCTGGCTGTAAGCTGCTCTGGTGTTTCCACTGATACAGACAGGCATCTCTAGAAGCAGAATTGTTCTTTTTTTTTTTTTTTGGTTTTTTGAGACAGGGTTTCTCTGAATATCTCTGGCTGTCCTGGACTCGCTTTGTAGACCAGGCTGGCCTCGAACTCACAAAGATCCGCCTGCCTCTGCCTCCCAAGTGCTGGGATTAAAGGCGTGCGCCACCACCGCCCGGCTGCAGAATTGTTCTTTAATCAGAACAAAAGGGCCACAGTCTCTCTGGAAGTGGAGACTGTGAAGTAAGTTGGTATGTTCTGATTTACAATCTTCTTTGTTCTGTCACTTATAGAAACTTCATAAAACTGCTTCCACATTAGAGCATAGAATCTGGGGGTAACTAATCTATTTCTGGGCCATGGTCACTCAAATTTGGTTCCAGAATAAACGATCTCTTGCTCCCTTGGTGTCGAGAGCTGTGGTTGTGTTGACAGTATCATCAGATTGCCAGAGGATCCTGGCTCAACCTAGTGTCTGCTGTGGATCAAGTGTGGGGAGAGTAGGGATAGAGGGTCAGGGCTTGGGTCCCAGCTCTGCCACCCAGTGCCCTGTGAGTGAAGAAATACTTCACCTTCAAACCTTGTGTTCTTCTTCTAAGGAAACATCAAGGGGGCTGTGAGCTCACTAGAGCCTCCCTCCCTCTCCCTTCCCTCCCCTTCTTCCTCCCTCCTTATCACTTTCCTCTCTCCTCCCTGAGAGCTCCCTGTAACAGAGCCTGGGCCTCCTGATGACCCTGCTCTGTGCCTTTGGGTGGGTCACATTTCCCTTGGGGCACTCTCATCTGTAAATTGAGACTAAATTAGACAGTCCTCAAGCCCTTTTCACTAAGCACCCACCCCCCCTCTCCAAGGTCTAGCACATGCCTAGAAACCCAGGGTCTAGCACAGGCCCGGAAACCCACAGAAATGAGCTGGTGCTACATCCACCCTGCTAACCCAGGGTTCTGCACAGATCTCCAGCAATGACCTGTTTCCTCTTTTGGTATTTCATCACCAGATGACTCTTCACTTCCCAGTTACTCAGGGAGAGCCCCAGCCCATGGGGGTGGAGCCAGGTGGAGCAGCCGGGAAAATGAGCCACATTCCCTTGCTATCCCAGGGGATCATGGGTCCAAAGGTGTGGCCTGTCAATCCAGAGCCTCTCTTGGGTCACCGGCTCCACCCATAGGGAGGCAGGGTGGGGAGAGAGCATGTATAATAATTGATGAGCCTTCTCTCTCCCCATGCAGAGTCTGACCTGGTACAACCATAATGCAGGATGTTAAAAGCTTCCTGGGAAGCCACTGCAAGAGGTGTAATTAAGGTAATGAAGGGCTTTCTAATCTTGTTTCTTGTAGCATCCTCTATTCCCTACAAATCCTCCTGAGAGGCTTCCAGAAGCACCCAGGCCTTTAGCACCTTCCCCTTTTCTTGAATCTATTCCAGATTCAATCTCAATCTAACAGGGTGTACAGGCCTGACTCCATAACGTGACTCATTCTCTCTCCTCTCTCTCAACTGACAATAGATTGAGATTGACGGAGTAACGTGGAAACAAAAGAAAACCAAAGGCATCCCCGGAAGCAGAATTGTTCTTTAGTCAGAACAACTGAAGGACCACAGTCTCTACTCGGAGTGGTGTGTGGATCTCCTGATCAGAACCTTCCTTCCACGGGCATTGTCAGTCAGCTCAACTCTCCTGTCCAGAGCTTCTCAGTCCACCTGAGGCATTAGGTGATTAACCCTTCACACTTCAGACTTCAGACTGAGGGGCCTGAGCCATGTTTCTCAGGTTACTACTACTAGTCTCCTGAAGGCTGTTCTGGTAGAGCTGGGGCAACAGGAGCAGGGAACTTGATTGGAACCAGCTGTTCCCACCCAGGGCCTCCCAGCTGGCTGGAGAAGCAGGTGGGCAGCAGCTGTGGCTTTACAGGTGTGAACCCGAGCCTCGGACAGGTGCTCATCACCAGCTGTCTCATGTATGGATGCAGAAATAGCAGGACCAGGACTCAAGGCAAAGTGCTCCAAAAGCTGCTGGACCACTGTGAATAAATGCATCCCTGCTAAGTGCCTGCCTCCTCTTTGGGCCCTTCTACAGAGTGGAGAAGCCATAGTCTCCTTGCTGGAGGAAGCTGAAAGGAAGGCCCTATTGCTTTCCAGGCATGCAAGGTGGAAGGAAGGGGTCTACAGCCTCAAGCACACAAGGTCACAGCCCCAACACAGTGGATTTACCTTGATTTGATATGCAGAGTTAAAGCAAATCCTCAACTAGTTCACTGCAGCACAAGACTTGGTTAAAGAAGGGCCTTTGGAAAGGACAGGGTCAGGTGGGCTGGGATCCACCAGAGGCAAAAGCTCAGGACCTGGTAGGCTTGATTTGCTCATCAGGGAAACTGAGGCAGCCACCCAGAAATGTAGAGTATCCCAATGCTGTGGGGTGGTAGAAAGGCTATATGACTGTGCTCAGGTCATAAACAGACAAAGGATCCCAAGCCAGGAGCATGTCTCCAACTGTGGCCCCAATACTAGGTTGGACTCATGCTTCAAGGAGATACCTTGGTGATCTAGGCAGGGGTGGGGAGGTTGCGGTATGGGGGTGGGGGTGTCATCCCCTTTCCCCTCCTTGTTCACTCTGTTTCTCCTTCACTTCTCTCTCTACCTCTTTTTGTTCCTTGAGTTTTGGGTTCAGTCCAGGGATATGCTGTGGTTAGTCCCAGGAGGACTTAAATGAACCCAGAAAACAGGAGAATAACAAGAGGTGATGGGACCTCAGGAACCGTAAGTGATGGAATAAGATAAAGAGAGAAACAACAACTCAAAAGCTAAGCTAAGAGAGAAAGGTTTTGTAATAACATCACTGAGGGCGTTTGGCTGCACACGTGGGGATTTCCTGAAGAAGTCGGCCCCTCCTTTTCCTTTGTCACCGTGCCAATCTCTCTGGAATCCCTGATATTTCCAGTTGGCCTCAGGCTGAAATACAGAAGTTCCTAGATATTAAAAGTTAACATGGCACATACACTTCTCCAAAAGCAAGAATGATTTGCAACCAGGATTTTTTAAAAGTTGCACGAAGTTGCTTGAATAGGGAAGGGGGTGGGTCTGGGAAGAGCTTTGGGGGTTGAGTATGATCAAAACACATATGAAACTTGAAACTCTCAGAGAACTAATAAAAATGTAATACTTTTAAAATCAAGCTGGAAACATGGCTGAGCAGTGAAGAGGACTGCCCGCTCTTACAGAGAGGACTGGGGTTCTGCTCCCAACACCCTGATGAAGGCTGTAACTCCAGTTCCAGAGGGTCCAAGGCCACCTTCTGGACGCATTAGGCACTGCATGCATGTGGTGTCCAGACACAGGTGCAACCATACCAGCCACACACAAAATAAATAAATCTTAAAACAACAACAGAGTAATGGCATGTTTTAACATGTTGGCTTGTGAGCATCTATAAATATTTAAAGAATTCTTTAAAGCATTTAAGACAACAACTACTTTTTTGACTTGTTTCCCTGTACCACAGTCATAAAGAATTTAGCGGTCCCATCATTTGCTGCATAGACATTTGCCAGGCTCCTGCTTCATCACTAGGCTTCCATTTACCTCTGACATCTGTGTACTGCCCAAATTGCAGGTTATTTAATCCAATGGTTCCTCAAACAAACAAACAAACACATTGTCCCAGTGTGAAATGCATAGACAGAAGCAGTCTGATCAGAAACTAACAGTGGGTCGTGGTGGCGCACACCTTTAATCCCAACACTCAGGAGGCAGAGGCAGGTGGATCTCTGTGAGTTCAAGGCCAGCCTGGTCTTCAAAGTGAGGATTGTACACTACATTGGATTCCTCTGCCAGAGGACAAGGGTGGCATCATGGGGTGGTCTAGAGACGCTATAACAAGCAACATAAAATAGCTGAGATTCCCTCCTTTTTAATTTTTGTGTAGTGAGGGAATGGTACAGCTGCATAATGATTTTTCCATCAAGGACCACAGAATGCAACAGTGGCCTCAGGAGACTAGATAGCTGAGTGACGTCATAGCTGTCTGACTCCCTCTGAGACGCTCACACCACCATGACTTATCCTCTGGCCATCATGTGGTTAAGCAAGCCATAGCCAAACATACAGTCCTCACTGATAGTATCTGGGAGAAATTAGCAGATCCTGAGGTCTTAGGAGCTCACACATACAAAAGGGCAGATAAATAATCAAAATAGGGTTTTGTTGGTTAATGTAATTTGTAATTTTGTTTTGGGTTGAGGATCTGGCTCAGTAGCAAAGCACTCACTTGGCGAGCATGAGGCCTGGAGTTGAATCTCAGCAGAGAAGCTCGTTTTCTGACCTTGTCACATGCCAGTCTCCCCAGTAAAGCATTAGTGGTACCACACAAACGTCCAAGCACATAAAGTAGACACACTTTGGCCATCTGGGAAGACTGTATGGAGCAAGTGAGCAGTGAGTGTCACTTGCACGCTGTTGGGAAGTGAGGAGACATGGAGCTGCCCAGCTAATTTCAGATGCTGTCACTGTTGTCATGATGCATCTCAGAGGACACCTCCCTGCTGAGTGTAGGTAGCCCTTGCCCATTAATCCTACCAAAATCCTTGAGGCAGGCAGAGAGTATTGATGTGATTTAAATCAACCACAGCCTGATGACCAGAGGACATCTCCCGGCACACTGAACAAGCTGGAAAGAGGGTCTGGATGCTCAGAGATATTTGTTGTATCTATCTTTTTGATAAGGATAACTTGGGTCTTCTTGCTCTAGACCCAGCCAGTAACTGACCCTTCCATGGAGTTTGGACACTACTCACACACATTGCCAAGACAGGGAGGACCAGAAGCAGCTCTACCACCCTTCCACATGGCATGGCAGAGAGGGTAGGCAACAGAGATATGAATCCCTGCCCACAGCTAGTTCACATCCCGTCCCCAGGTGCTAGGGTTGCATGGGGCCTGGCCTCTGTCTTGAATGAACATAACTCTAGTCTGTCTTTCCTCTGGATTTCAGTGCCTGGGGGTAGAGTGAGTGGGAGGTCTGTCTTGCTACCTACAACCCAATGCCAGGTGCTATTTTATCTACTGTACAGCTATCTGCTGCCTGCATCACCCACCTTGAATTTTCTTGCCAATGAATGGCAATATTCAATTCTTACTCTTGATTTCTTCTGACTGAGGGTGAAGCAGACATTTGGTGAGCATCTATAATGTACCAGCCCTGGTGCTACACTGAGACACAAATGAATGAGTCATGGCATCTTCTCTCCAGGAGTTCAGGGCTGTTAGAAAAGACCAGAGGTGAGTATATCATTTCAATATGGCGCCCTGCTCCAGGGGCTTCTGTTGGGTCTTGACAGCTAGCTTCAGGGCCATCTCTTCAAAGGGGTCTCACTGGACATGTGTTTGAAACAAGCATCCCTGCTGCCTCTGTCAGAGCACCTACTGATTTCTTTCATGTAGTATTGATTTGATCACTCATCTGTATTTCAGTTGTCTCCCTGCCAGAATACACACTCCACACGAGCAAGAATGTTGTCTCTTCATTCCCTTTGCAATCTTAGCACCTAGATCCTGTAAACACCCAATGCACTTTTTCTTCTTCCTTCCTTTCCTTTTCTTTTCTTTCTTTCTTTCTTTTTTTTTTTTTGTTGTTGTTAGTTTGAGGTGGGTCTCATGTAGCCCAGGATGGCCTCAAAATCACCGCTAAGGATGAGCTTAAACTTCTGATCCTGCTTTTGCCTCCTAAGTGATGAGATTACAAGCACTTGTTAGCACATTTGTTTTTATATGGCGCTGGGGTCAAATGCAGGCCTTCATGCACGCAAGGCAAGCACTCTACCCACTAAGCTACCTTAATTTTGTTCTTTGGGATAAACTCACAGTCATGGCCAGCCTGATACTTACTGTCTAGTCCAGGCTGGCCTTGAACTTCTAGTGATCCTCCTGACTTAGTCTTCTGAGTCTTGCGATTAGAGGTCTAAGCCACCATGCCAGGCTCCAATAAGCATTTCTTAAATGAAGAAATGTATATAGTGATCTCTTTGAAGATTGCATTAAGTCACAGAGCCCAGTCTGTCCTGCTGTGGCATTCTTTGGATTCTCTTTGTTTTTTAGTTTTGTTTCATTTGTTTAGCTCTAGCATTACTGCACAGCCCACTCACTCATTTGTAGTATTTACTGCTTTCACCTACTAAGGCATCTAGTCTGTGGGAACAGGGATTTTTGCCTATTTTTTTCCATGTGGTTCCCCTGGCACATTTGTCAGATATTTGCTAGCTACTGTCATAGTGAATGGCAATACTGTGCTGTGTGGGAGGAGGCAGGAAAGTGATTTAGTCCAATACTGACAGGGGGTAGTCACAGAAGACTTCCTGTAGGAGCTTCCCATAAGTCCTAATGAATTTCTGCACAAAACAAGAACAAACAAACAAACAATGAAGATGAAATACATTTGAATTAGTACTCAGAAAACCCATAGGCCCAGATGCTTCAGTGGAAAAGTTCTGCCAGACTTCCTTTAAATTGCAATTTTATAACACACACATGCACACATACACACATATACACACATGCACACACACACATACACACATGTGCAGACATACACACACACACACACACACACACACACACACACCTGGGTGTCTAAAACTTAAGTCTATCCATACCTACTGATATATAACACCTCATCATGAAGTGAGGTTATCTTAGAAATATGAAGTTATCTTATTATTAGCAAATTATCAATAATTTCACTCTATTAGGAGATGAAAGAAGGCTGGCTGTGCCCTTCAGTTGTAGAGTACTTATATAGTGTATACTGATTCCCAGTACTACATAAACAATGTACGGTAGTGCACACCTACAATTAAGTCCCTACCTCAGACTATGTGGGGTGGGGCAAGTAAATAAATAGATGAATAATAAATACATGAAGAAAGGAAACAGGCAAGTTAGCTAGGTTTTTGAAAGATGTGTCAATCGAAGGTAAGTGTACTCAGAAGGCTCACCACAAGAGAGATGGGGAAGAATGGAGGAAGAAGGACTTCCTGGGGTTGACGAGCAGCAGCAGCAGCAGCAGCAACAGGCTGCAAGGGACTGTCTAAACTGAGCCCACGACCCATGTTTCGAAGGATTCTGATGCTGTGGGGTGCCCATGTCGAAATGACTGCTCAGCACGAGCTGTGCTCCAGTTCAAAGCAAAAGGCTCCGGCCTTCCCTCTATTGCCAAAGATGACTTAGAGGCTGATTCAAGGGAACACAGCTGGGCACTGCCAGCTTCTGGTGCTCTAATTACGTATTTATTGACATCTGCAGTGGCTCCTGCGAGCCAGCCCTTGCTGTCAGGCCCTTGCTGACACTGAACGATGGCTTCTCAGTTCTTCCTAATGGGGGCACACGTTTGAGCACTTACTTCGGAGCTGTGGCTCCCAAGACAGATGGCCTTCCAGCTAAACAAAGCCTTGGAGGGGTCAGTGATTTCTGACTTCAGTTAGCCACGCTGACAACTCAGGACAAGGAAATTAGACATTCTGAGTTATTTCCAAATTAGCTGAATTGTAATCATAATTGCAAAGCAAACTCACAGAATGCCAGACATTTAACACCAGCTACTTAACAACCAGCCCCAGTCTTTTTGACAGTTGGTAATATAAGATCTTGGGATAGAAACAGTGGTACCAGGAGGCAGACCCTAAACATTCAGAACACTTCTTGGGTGCCAGGGCTCTTTTAGGTGCTGGGGACACAATGGTGAGCATATGACATTCCTGTCCTCAAGAAGTTAGTTAACCATCTTATTGAGACAAAAAGACAATAAGCAGGAAGAAAATTACATGAAATCTACCATTAAGCACTGGTTAATCCTTCCAAGACCATGGCTAGGGTGAGATGAATGAGCCCCAAGCTATTTCCCCTGGGCTGGTGAGAAAAGGCTTCTCCAAGGAACATCATTTGATCTCCACTCAAGACAGCATATCAAGAGAAAGATTCTATCTGTCTATCTATCTATCTATCTATCTATCTATCTATCTATCTATCATCTACCTAACTACTTTCCTACTCATTTATTTTGGAGGTCAGGCTTTTGTTTCCTAGGCTTCCCTTGAAATCTCTATGTAGCCAAGAATGACCTTGAGCTTCTGACACTTCTATTTCCACCTCCCAAATGCTGGGATTACAAGTGTGAGCCCCCATACCTTGTTGGGAATCCAACCCAGGCTTCATGCCTGCTAGGCAAGCACACTACTGACTGAGGTACATCTCAAGGCCAAGAGAAATTTTTAGTATAGGGAAATAATTACAGAAAATAGAGAGGACCGATTGTATAGCCATGGCTCTCCAGAGACCAGCCATAACAGGAGCCACCCCTGCTGTATCTGGGAGACAGGGGGAAGCAGAGGTTCCGGAGCACAGGAGGAGCAAAACAGGGACAGGACTGTTCAGCAAGATTTGGAACTGCAAAGGAAATGGAGTAGCTACTGGAGATAGTCCCCAAAGCACCATGGAGTTGGGGCATTTTCTCTTCTTGCATCCTTCACTCCATCACTGGCATCTCCCATTGTTAACCAGAAATCAAGGAACAAAAGGTATTTCCAAAATGCAAACCTTTGGATATAGAAGGAGGCGTGGCTACGGAGGAGGCAAGGTAGATCTTAAGACAACAGGCAAACAGCCAGAACAGCAGGTGATAAGACACATGATAAAAACAGGGAGCCATGCCAAGAACTAAAGGGGGAGGCTCGACAAAATAACAGAGCTGGTGAGGTAGAGATGGTTCAGGACCATCTCACAGTCCGGTCTTGCTCCTGGCACTGTCACCTGGCCATCTTCCAGGCTTCCCCCTTTGGACAGATCTCTACTTCCCCTTGAGTTGCCTCAACAGCCCAGCCAAGTGCTGCCTTTCAGAGGCCTGGAGGGAAATGTGAGGGAGGAGGCAGCTGCAGCGGATTAGAGGCAGGTCTCATTGCAGTGTTTGAGATTCATTTGTGATGCCATCTCTTCCACCCTGCCTGGGGCCAGGAGCCACACCTGCATGTGATGTTTACCCTGCCATGGGAGGGTTCTACACACTTGGCAGCCAAGGAAAGTGGGGCTCAGGTTGATTAAAAAGCAGACCCAAAGGCACAGAGGAAGAAGGGCCCTGGAGTCCTTTCACTCATTCAAACTGAGAATATTTAATGACTGTGTGTAGGCCCCAGACTGTAAGAACAGCATGGCATTTGAAATGAACACAAGACACAGGCTTCAGGGGAATACAGCAATTAAACAGACAAAACTAGTGACAACATTTACTAAAAATTATTTATTCCAACAAAAAGTTTTGAGCCATGCACATTGGCTCATGTTTGTAATTGAAGTATTTGGGAAGCTAAGGCAGGAAGATTTTGAGGTCAGGCTCTACTCCACAGTGAGACCCTATTCCAAACTAAACCAAACAAAAATGTTAAGGCCCAGAATCCAGTTCACAGGTTTCTCAAATGGAACAATTGATCATTTTGTTTTCTATTTTATCAATTTCTGCCCAATGTTTATCATTTTCTTCATCCTTTTCCTCAGGTACCTGAGCTGACTCCTTCGTTTACTACTAAGGTTATGAATTATCCTCTGAGTATTGTTTTTGCTGCACCTCATGGGTTTTCCTATATTGTTCTTTATTATCCACTCTTAGCTTTTTAAAAATTCTCATAGTGATTTACTGTATTTAACTTATATGTTAATTAAGGGTATTTTTTAAAAACTTCCATCTTTGTCCATCCAGATGGACATATATATGTATATGTGTGTGTGTGTGTGTGTGTGTGTGTGTGTGTGAATGAAAATCCCATGAACTGGGTGGCTTATGAATACCAGTTCTGAAGGCTATAGTGTTTCAAATTCATATCCTGAGGGTCTGTTTTCCAACACAGGTGTCAGCTTCTTGTCTCTGTCCTCACATGGGGGGCAGTCAGAAGGCTCTTGCTGGCCAGGGTCCTGTTTGTGAGGCCCCAGACACTAATATGGTCACTGTGGCCAGCAGAGTGGCAGCATCCTAACTGGGGCAGGCACAGACATCCACGGCATCTTCCAAACACAGACTTATCTTTATATCGATGATTTCTAAGTGTCAATGCTGAGGACAGTTAGTACCATGTTAGCGCTCTCATATTCACTGAGAGTTTATTCAAGATTCACTAAATAACACATTTTTTATAAGCATCTACGTAGTCTTAAAAATCATAAATATTGATTAGCCCTGGGGTTGTTGATGTACTCTTTCATAGACCAGAATTTTTCCATCTCTTGATCAATAGAGACATGTCTTTCTGTGAATGTGGAATTCTCTGGTTCTTGTGTTTAGTTTCCCATCCTAATCAGCTTCAGCTGCCAACACAAACCTAGAGTCACCTGGGAACAGGGAGCCTCCACTCAAGAAATGCCCACATAAGACTGGCCTATGGGCATGTTTGTAGGGACATTTTCTTGACTGCTAATTGATGTGGGAGGGCCCCAGCCCACTGTGGGCGGTACCACCCATAGGCAGGTGGACTTGAGTTATACAAAAAAGCAGGCCTAGGAAGCCAATGAGCATGACTTCTCCATGGCCTCTGCTTCAGTTCCTGCCTCCAGAGGAGGCAAACTCAAACTCCAGTTTGAGTTCTCACCTTGACTTTCTTTAATGATGGACTGTGACCTGGAAGTGTAAGATGAAATAAATCCTTTGCTCCCCCAAGTTCCTTTGGTTATGGTGTTTATCACGACAACAGAAGATTAAACTAGAACATTGTCTTAAGTGTTCTGAGGGCTTTTGTTGACTTTGAATTGCAAGTGCATGTTGGAGCAAAGTCCCTTGATTGATTAGTAAATCTCTCAAGACTACAGACCACTAACCAAAGCAAGAGATTGTTGTGAGCCCAGAGTCCTCTGTCTACCCATCAAGCTGACTGGGCTTGGGTGTCTGAGTTGGGACGATGTCTGGGAAGGCTTGAGAAGGCATTCCATGTCCATCCTTGATTGGCAGGCATTGGATTGTCAAGGACTGTGAGGATTAAGGCCATTTGTAATAATATCATTTCATTAAACATCATCTGCTCCTTGTGATTTGTAAGATGTAAGTTCCAGATAACTTTTGCATTTCTACTTGCTCTTGGCTGTGGGCAGATCGGCCTTCTGGTGAAGTCTGGGTCCCTGACTGAGGCAATCTATTTAAAGTGATAGTCTGAGTTTTGCAGCAGACAAATGGTGTGTCCAGTGTGGAGGTTTACCGAGCAGGGTGTAAAGAAAAATCTCCATTCGGATGCAGCTGTCTTTGGTTAGCACATACCATCCTTGTAGAGAAGTCTCTGGGGGCTGTGAAGTAAGTGGTTTTTTTGCTTCTGGGGTTTTGTTCTGAAACCCAGAAAGGAATAAATAGCATCACTGCAAAACCATTCCTGCCTATATGTTTGATCTCAGCCTGGCAGCTATTGCAGGGTGTGCCTGCCCCTTCCCCCCTTGTGGGCACAGTCAGTACAAGGTTGCTCATAGGCTTTAGGACTGGGGTAGCTATGAAATTAACCCTCTCAACTCCAGAAGACTTCCAGAGAGAACAAGTGGTGTGTGTAAGGGAACACAGCAGAAACAGCTATAGTGCTCTTTGACCTTCCCTCCCACTCTGCAGGTCGCCCTGCCAACTGGAAGGGGTCATTTGCAGAACTATGACCCCCTTTAATCTTGCTGAAGCAATGGTGAAGGGGGTTGCTAGAGGATTCTTTGTGGTGGGGTTAGTGATAGCATTTAATAGCATAGGGATCTTGGAATAGCAAAAGCCTGGATTTTAAGGTAAAAGATTTACTTCTGACATGGCATGTCCTTGAGAACTGCCAAGGACAGATGACTTTTTTTTTTGATCATGGGACTTTGGGCGGGGGGCATGCCCTGAGGCACTCACCAGGATCTGTGACAACAGATTGTGTGGTCTCCAGACCTCCTCAGCCCTCTGCAAGAAAAGCTTTGGTGGAACACATTGCCCAAGGGCATGATTTGGAAGCAAGTGAAAACTTCTGCCCAAAATCACTCTGCCAATTCGTTATGACAGGTGGAGATATTTAAGTCAAGATTCATGTGGACACAGCTCTCTCCTCCTGCCTCACCTGCCTTCCTCCTCTTCTAGCAGAGAAATTCACATCACAGTCTTTCCTGGAGGCTTCACCATCTTTCACCGGCCTGTTGCAGGTCTGGAGACGGATTCTCCCTGGAATTCTGGAGTGTCTAGGCTAGGAGTTGTCTCCTTGCGGAGCTCAGGCACATCAGATTGGACGGAGCACTGAAGCAAGAGCCTTGCAGGCCTAAAGCATCTGAATGGTGAGCCTAAGAATCTTTTCATCTTGTAAATAATTGGACTCTAAGACTTCAGAGGCAATTCTTGCTTGATAAACTGTCTTAAGATCTGACGAACTAGATTCATAGACTTTAAAACTAAAAGATTGCTAGGGACCAGCCACTTGTACTGATCCATGCCCAGAGGATTAACCTAAGAAAAATATCCTTTTAAGAAACTTTAGGCCAGGCATGGTGGCACAAGCCTTTAATCCCAGCACTCGGGAGGCAGAGGCAGGTGGATCTCTGTGAGTTCGAGGCCAGCCTGGTCTACAAAGCAAGTCCAGGACAGCCAGGGCTGTTACACAGAGAAATCCTGTCTTGAAAAACCAAAAAAAAGAAACTTTAGGTTAGTATTAAATGGTTGTTTTATAGGTATTAAGATGTTTTAGGTGCTAGATTTTAGAGTTAGGGTTTGGGTTTTAGGATTTAGGAACTTTTATAGATAATTGTTAGGTAATTGTTAAGTATATATTTGATAAATAAAAATTTACTGTTACAGTTCTTTAATCTCTTTGTACTAGAGAAAGGCTCCTATTAAGCAACAGAAGAGGAGGAGGAAGAGAAGGAGTGGGGGGACAAAGGAAATGCCAGTGTGGAGCCTGCATGTCAGCCCTGTGACACAGCTGGGCAGGATCGTGCAGGAAATCTTATCCAATCCTTGTCTGGGTCTCGAAGCTCAATCCTGTCCACCTCAACTCAGCCCTATTTGCATAGCTGCCAGAGAGCTCAGTGCCCTGCTGGTTCACACAGCACCTCAGCTCTTCATTTCCTACAATGCCCACCTATCTCTTAGAGCCTGACTCAAGCATCCTTCCCAACATCCCTTTCTGAAGAGTACATACTTCAGGGTGAAGTGGTGACAGTTTCTTCTCTTTCAAGCTTCATCCAGAGCTTGGCCTAGCATGGGTGACTCAAATGCCTTATCCTCTTTGAGTTAAGACATCCCCACAGTCCTCATTTGTGGGGTCTCTTGACCTCTATAGGAAAGCACATGGACCATTTGCGGGATGTTTCATAGCACCCCAGTTTTTTCTTCTAGCTGGAAACTTGATAACTTCATGGCTTCCTGAGCAGCACAGAGATCCTATCCCCACCTCTCTTCCCAGTGAGCCTCCTTCTGTGTTTGTACTTCCTTGGGGGTGATGGCCAAGAGCTAGCCCAGTTCTCCCAATCATGTTCAGGAGATAACCGATGTGTGTGTGTGTGTGTGTGTGTGTGTGTGTGTGTGTGCACCTTTGTGTCTGAGACTATATAAGATCATATATGAGACTAAGGGATGATTCTACCTGTAAAACACTTGCCTTCCTTGCAAGGACCTGAGTTCAAGGCCCCAGAACCCTCATAGAAATAGCAGGTGTGGCCATGTGCTCTTGTAATCTCAGCACTGGGGAGGCAGAGATAGGGGTATCTTTAGGGCTTGCTGGCTTACCAGTCTAATCAGTGAACTCCAGGCCAATGAGAGAGTCTGTCTCAAGGAAGTAGACAGCTTATGAGGGTGACTCTGGCTTCCATACATGTACACACACACACACACATAAACACATGCATAAACTGAAACTGGTTGGGTTCCCAGCACCTACACAGTGGCTCACAGAGATCTATAGCTCCAGTTGTAGGGGTTACAACACCCCTTTCTGTCCTCCACAGGCACTTCATCCTCATGGACCACATACATTCATGCAAACAAACACACACATAAGAGAAAAAATAAATAAGTCTTTAAAAGTGTGAACATGTGCTTGTCCACAGGTATGTGTCTGTGTGAATTTTGTGGATGTAGGAGTATGTCTTTGGGTGTTGGAGTGTGGTAAAATGTGTAGGTGTGCCCCTGTGAAAGTAAGAGCTTGTGGTGTATATGAACACAGCTGTGTGTCCACTCCACAGAGGGCAGTGTGGCAACACATGGATATCTATACAGTGTGCAACCAATGTGTCACACAGGGCCCAGTGCCCAGGGCATGTTTGGCGACCAGCAACTCTCATTGCACCCCATGGTGACCTGGGACTTGGGCTTGTTCAGCCACAGCCATGTTAAATTTCCATTTCCTGTAGGGAGGGTGTTGTTCATCAGTGCCTTGAAGAGTCTTTTCCTGGAATTTGCTGCCAGCAGGAATGCCTGTGAAGTGCATGACAGTTCCATTCAAAGAATCCAACAGCCCAGGGAACATGGTGGACACATTCCATTTAGCACTGTGAAAATAATTCTGTTTTATAGATAAGAAGCAGAAGTTGAACCCCAGCACACAGTGAGGGAAGAAACAAAGAGTCATCGTATCACATCTTGTAACTTGGCCCAGGTCAATAGGGAGTCTTTTCAAATGCCCTAGATTGCCACAACCATGTCATACTTTCCCCCACTGCATCCCTGGGACACCGAAGAGCAAGCAGGGGAACACATCTGACAGACACAGGAAGTTCAGAGATAAAATGACAACTCGAGGCCACAGAGTCTGGTCAGAGGTGGGGCCTTGTCTGCTGACTCCAGGACCAGTTTTTTTGGACCCCAGAGGCCACCATAAGATTTCCTCTGCACACTACTCAACAAATGAAAACATCTTTAGCTTCCAGTTGTCCAAGTGAAGTAGTTTGCAGCCTGCTGCCAAGAGACACCACCAAATCACTCTAAAATGGGCAATTAGCAATGTGGTTTATGAAATGAGGAACAGGATATGCCTGACACCTTGAACTCATTCCCCACTGAACTGTCAGATCCAGCTGAGCTTCAATTTGACCAAATAGAGGGTGGAGATCGTGGAAGACAGAGCCTTAAACCAAAGGCTTGCCCAGTGCTTCCTTCCTAGGAAACCATCTCTGCCTGGAAGGTAGAAGTCTCAAAACTCAATGCCAACGGCAATAGCCAGAAGACAGGGAAGGAAGGAAACTGAAAACACCAGGCGGAGGCACCAGTAGCACATAAGGTAGATGTGGCTTGAATCCAAAATGCCCAAAGGCCCACATGTTAGTCACTCAACCCAGCTGGCAGTGCTGTTTTGAGAGGTGGTAGAAACTACAGAACATGGGGCCTAGTCAGAGACAGGCACTGAGGGGCTTGACTTTAAAGGTTATATCTAGTCCTTCGTCCTGTTACCAGAGTTTTGGGGGTCTGAGCCTGGGCCCTGGCAGCCCCAACAAGTGAGGCTGAGCCATCTTCTCTCAATAAGCCGTAAAAACAGCAAGGAGTAGTAAGAAGCAGAGAAAGGAGGTTTAGTCAATATGGCCACCTCAGGAGGAGGAACAAATAAAGGGATCCAGTGATGCTCCCAAGTTCTGCTGCTTCACATAAGGCACACACTAATGAAAGCATGAATATTTTTGATTTGTCCTGTGCTTTTGGTAAAGAAAATCTAAATCTGGACCAAGAGGAATCACTACATATTCACCTGGATATTACTGCCTCTGGCTTGGAACACAACTTTGAAAATAACTAACACTGTGAGTTGGGTTCACTGCTTCATTATAGAATGAGTTTGTTGGTTTTCTGGAACCCTGGTTGGGTCTATTTTCTACAAAAAGTAAACTTCTCAGTCAACTTGGTACTATAGATTTTAGAGTCCAGTCTGGGCTCTAACAGCCCCACAAGCCAGGCACACCCATCTGTTCTTATTTAAAGAGAAGTAACAGTGAAGAGAGAGATGAATTCACTGTGGTCACATTAAGAAAAAGAACACATAAAGATGTCCAGTGAACTCCAAATCCATATTTTGGGTCCTGATATGAGGTTTAAGTTTAAATGGAAAGCAAGAGGTATGTCTAAGTAAGCTGTCCTGGTCAAGGTGTGGTCCTGGCCATCACTGACCCATCACTGTTGCAGTAACCAACTCGGGACCCTTGGGGACAGGGGCAAGATGTCACAGAGTCAACAACACAGACTCCAGGTGTCAGGTAAGTGGCAAAGCAGGCTCATTTATTGTGGAAATTGGGCTCCCCTTTATTTCCCCTCCCTACAACCCATTGGTTCTTTGGTGACTCACTATAGCTGTGACTCTTCCTTGTTGGTCCATGCCCCATCACCTGATGTGATGTCATCAGTCTCTATGCCCACTGGCAGATTTCAGGTTGGCTTTAGTGGGAAGTCTTAGCAATGAATGTACATGCCACTCAGTGTAGGGAGTTAGATAAATTAAATTAGATTTAGAAAATATATAGGGGTTTCTGATACTGTCTCTTAATTCGGAGCATGAAGATCATTATCAGCATGTGGACTAAAAACAGGAAACAAACAGGAGACTTAATGGACTGAAAAACAAGGTTGAAGTCAGGAAAAACAGGAAAGACTTAATGGACTTAAAGAAACAAAGTATCTGGCCTGACATTGTTTTCAGTTGCTAAGTGGGCAGAGCCCAAATTAAGCTGAAACAAGAGTTCCTCCTATTTAAGGACAGTGCATGGAGCCCCACGAGAAGAAGAGGCCCCTGATGCTAGAGAGCTCCGAGAGTCCTGCTGAAAAAAGTGCTGGCCATCATTTGATGGCCAGATCTCCCTGAGGCAGAAAGAAGCTGGTGAGCAAAGAAAGCCTGAGCAAGACACGGAAAGGCCAAGGACTAAACCCTGTGGCTCAACTTTTGCCTAGAGGGGTTTGATCTGTCTGAACAGTGGCCTAAAGGAAACTGTGCCTGGCTTTAAGGACTCTGAGGTAGAGTGACAGAGTTGCTGATGCGAAGGGGCTGGGGTCTCCCAGAGAGAAGAAAGCATCAAGCCTTATTTAAGGTGTGACTGCAATAACCAACTTAACTTGATGAATCTACATCTGAGAGATCCAGAAAAAGGACTGCTAAGTGCGTTAAAGAATTTACAACAAAGATTGTGTTCCTGACGACTGAGGACCTGCCCCAGAGACTATATCATTCTAAAAGGTTAGGAAAATAATTATCAATAGGTTTAGTGGATAGATTAAAGGGGTTATAGGAATGTGTAGGATTAATAGTTAATAAATTGTTGGTATTTGTTATAGGTGAATATTGTTAGTAAATAAACAATAATAATTAAAAATTTCGGTTACTCAGTGGCAAGCTTGGTTCCTCCTGCACATCACTACTTGAGTGACATTACTCCCTGAAGGAGACATTTCTCCTCCTCTGGCTGGCACTCATCTTCCACCTTTGCTTTCTCCCAGCATGACATTTCTGGAGGAATTCTAATTCCTTCAGGGCCAGTGTCTCAACAGTCCGATAGCCAGAGTAAGGGCTGCTGGCGTCTCTAGGATGTCTTCATTCCTTCTGGGATGGTTACAGGACCTCCCCCACTTCTGTCTCTGTCTCTCTCTCTCTCTTCCCTCCCTCCCCGCTGCCATGGCCTCTGCTTTCTGTCTGTTCTGCCTCATCACAGGACCTGAGTCAATGGAGCCAAGGACCACGGACTGGAAGCTCTGAAACCTGAGCCTGTGAGCCAAAATAAATAACTCATCCTGTGG
This sequence comes from Lophiomys imhausi, assembly GCA_907164525.1. Lineage (NCBI taxonomy): Eukaryota > Metazoa > Chordata > Mammalia > Rodentia > Muridae > Lophiomys > Lophiomys imhausi. Next base: position 6,964,836 of record CAJQZJ010004755.1, on the reverse strand, counting down.
TTTCTTCACATCAGGTATGTTGTCACAATGATAGGTGGGCAGAAAACCTGTCACTGTCACTATCCTTAATATACAACAAGAATTTCTGAGTGAACAAGCAGGGGGTTGTGGTAGAGACTGTACATAAGACAACCCACAAGAGACAGATACAAGTGGTCACAAAGACTGGAAGAAAGTGTTAAACTTCATTTCTGTTAAAGGAAATGTGTGAGAGCTCATTGGTTTCTGCTCAGAGCCTGGACTAAACTTCCAGACCA
>CAJQZJ010004755.1:6899074-6952079 GCA_907164525.1 Lophiomys imhausi | reverse complement strand
GCATGAAGTCAGCAAAAATAGGAAAGACTCAATAGACTGAAAAACAAATTTGAAGTCAGGAAAACAGGAAAGATTTAATGGACTTGCAAGCAATAACCAACAACCCTGATGAACCTGCATCTAAGAGATCCAGAAAAAGGACTGCTAAGTGCGTTAAAGAATCTACAACAAAGACTGTGTTCCTGACGACTGAGGACCTGCCCCAGAGACTGTATCATTGTAAAAGGTTATGAAAGTAGTTGTTATAATTATCAATAGGTTTAGTGGATAGGTTAAAGGGGTTGTAGGAATTTATAGGATTAATAGTTAAGAAATTGTTGGTGTTTGTTATAAGTGAATTTAGTAATAAATAAATAAGTGTTAAATAATAATTTAAAAGTTCGGTTACACTAGACCTCACTTCCAGCATTGAGGTGGGCTTGTCCATCGAGGGATCTTTAAACCCTTCTCAGACTTTTTCTGCCTCTAGCCAGGGGCATTGAGAGGCTAGGGAAATTCTCTTAGCTCCTGTCTGGATCCACCAGAAGGGAAGAGCACAGTTTCCCTCAGTCCTGCCACTGAGAAGACTAACCTTGGGGAGCAGGGAGAAGGTTGAAAACCACGAGAATAACAGGCAGACTGTCTCACCCCCTTATCTTCTGCTTTGGTCCTAGAGAGTTGTCATGTGTGGCCCATGGTCTGTTGACAGTGGACTTAACAGCGTATTCCCATGCCCCTTCAGGGGGCAGAGGGGAAATGACCCCTGACCACTTGTGATTGCTAACCTTTATTGTCATCTTGACAGGATTTGGACTCAACTCAGAGACAAGCTGCTGGGCACACCTGTGAGAGATTTTCTCACTCAGGTTATGTGAGTAGGAATCCTATCCCTAAATGTGGACAGCACCTTCCTGGTGGCAGTCTCGTAAGAGGAGGCCCAACAGCTTTGTTTTTTTGCGTATTTGCCTTTCTGCCACGCTGTCAGTTTCATCTGTTTTGTTTGCACCTTGCTGTCAAGTTCATCTGCCCTGCTACTGCTATTCTTCCTGACCCCAGAACTCAGCTTCTTCATGGACTGAAGAACTTCTGACATGGACTGAAGACCAGTGGCTCGCCTTGCCTTCAGTACACGATTGGGCCAGGTGAGGCACTAGTCACTGTGGACTGAGGAGCTCCCGTTGTTCTCTGAACCTCTGGTGTGAAGGCAGCCATGGTTGGACACTTTGGCTACATTGTGTAAGCCACTCTGATAAATCCTTTGAATATGTATTCAAGATATATATTAATATATTCATCATAGAATAAACTACAAGTTCCATTCCTCTATAGAACCCTGACTAGTACAGCCCCTCAGGACCTTTCTGGTAAATATCTACCTGTGATACTAACAGAATATGAGTGAAGAATCATCAAAGTGGCCACAGGAATGACCTGGAACTCCGGGATGGCTGCCCCACCCTTCTCAGAGCTGTCTGGGGGATCCACTCATCCTCCCTGATCCACTCTGCTGGTGTTCTTTGTGCAGACATGGCAGCCATGGAAGCGTGAGCACACACCTGTCATTTTGCATTTCGGTGCCAAGGAACCTCCCACAAGTTTTCAGTTAGGAGAAAGCTTTGACTCAAGTCCCAGGAACAGAGGACATTGATTTATTCAACCCAGCCTCCTTTGCTTCTTTCTGGGTTTTGAAAATTACCATGTGTGTTTACCTACCCTTCCTGCCCAGGACTGTTCTTTACAAAATCAGTAGGATTTTCCTTATTCTACCTTGGAAATTAAGTCTTAAGGAAAGCCAGCATCTAACTCATTGTGCATGCTAAATTATTACAATCGGAAAAGCAAAATCTCTACAGTGCAGCTTTTAAAAACATCTGTGTTTTTCTTTTGACTTTTGGGGATAATTAGCCCAGCTCATATTGTGATTGCTAATTACTAAGCTAAACTAACCTGCTGAAGGGCTGGAGGAGAGTGTGCTCAGAGTTTTCCCCAGAGCATGGAATCATCTGAAAACGGAAACAGCACTGTTGTAGCCCAAGCCTCTCGCCCACCTGCTTCTGGGGCCTGACGCCTGGGACTCTGCAGGAAACATCAAGCTTGAGATCCAGAAACAGAGGCTGGTCCGAGGGAAGGGAATAGCATGGGGAGACTTGATTTAACCAAATTGCTGGTATGGATTTTTGTTTCCGCATGAACAAATAATTGATCTTGTAACTGTTCTGGCAGGAGAGGTGGTAAAAAGAGACACTTTCACCCTCTCTTGGGCTATCAGACAATAGACCTCAAAGAATTCAAATTCCGGGGCTAGGGAGGTGGCTCAGCAGACAGGAATAAGAACGGGAGCTCCTCTTGGTGGGGACTAGAGAGTTCAACTCCCAGCATTTGCATCAGGCAGCTCCAAACTTCCTGTAATTCCAGCTCTGGGACTCTGTCATGCCTCTGGTGCAAACGTGCATGCCACATGTGCGCACCCACACACATACACATAATTATATATATATATATATATATATATATATATATATATATATATATATATATTTACCCAGAATCCCTACTGGGGGGAAGGGAAAGGCTTGGGCCCTGGGGCCAGTCAGAGTAGGAACTTGGTTCCCAGGAAGAGATTTCAAACAGTTCTGACAATGTTTTAGACCCCTTTGCAGGAGAGACGAGCTGAGACAATGATGGGTCAGTGACGGATGAAGGTACCTGGACCAGAACTGCTCAGCTCTGCATGCCTTTTGCCCTCTCCGTCAACCTAACTCTTGTCATTACCCTTAGAATGGACTTGTGGGGGTGGTTCTGGACCTCTATTTGTTTTTTTTTGTTTGTTTTGTTTTCCTGGTGTGGCCATGTTGGATAAATCCCCCTTTTCTGATTCTCACTATAATTTTTTCTATTTAAATGACATTTTGGGTACAACTGACTGAGCCTACTTTTTTGGTGCTACCAGAGACCAGACTTAGACCTGGAAATCTCTGGTATAAACCTAATAGAGAAGTTTTACTTTCCATGAAAACTAGACCCCACCAGGGCTCCAGAAACTCAACAAATCACATGTGTTGATGAAGTATGAATTCAAACCACAGTGTTATTTTTAAACTTGTGTTCAAAGTGGAAGCATCTAGAAGGGACTCCTCTTAGATCAGAAGTAAAACTTTCTTTGCAAAAATCACGGGACAAAGCAAGCCTGTTCCTTCTTTCATTGGTGTGAGCCTTTCAAGAAGCAGCAGCACACAGGAGGGCTGGGGACACAATGGTAATAGTATGGGCACTGTCCTTGACCTCACCAAACACAGGGTCAGGCCTGTGGGGCTCTGAGAGGAAAGCAGATGGGTCTGGGCCAGAAGTATGCTGACATACAGGAAGGACTAGGAGAGCCTCAGGGAGGGGGTCCTTCTCCGTTAGAGCCAGACATGGCTGAGGATGACCACACTGGGTGGTAAGGAGCTAACTGCAGAAAATGCCAGGTAGAGGGTCTGAGAGGAAGCAAGATGGCTGCACTTAATGGGCAACAGCTAGGAAAGGGAAAAAGAGGACCCAAAAAGAGAGCTAGCAGACAGCTAAGAGGAGGGACCTGAGGTGGGTGCCCTTTCTTGAGGAAATGGAACTATGATGGCAGCTGTAACTCAAACGTGATGAGCCCTGACTTCTATTTTGTCCCCCAGAAGGAAAGTGGGGAAACACTATCATGTCTTATTAAAATGACCCCCTCATTGTTTATCCATGCTGAAAAACCTTGCAAGCATCCCCTAAACATCATGGAGGCTACCTGGAGTTCTTGGGTGTTCTACAGGCCAGTGTGCAGACAGATATCAGTGCAAGGAGGCCCAGTATAGTGAAGTCATGGCAACAGGGTCACATCTCATTCAGCCCTCACAATAAACCTGCCAAGTGAATATTGTCAAACCTCAAAGTTGGGATGGAGACTCAGAGGGGTTAGGAAATGGCTGTGGACTTGTCACCCATAGGAGACCACTAGCACCAATGACTGAGGCTTGGCAGTCTGAGATCAGCACAGTTGTTGGTACATAAGTCCTTCCTGTGGAGCTATGGAGCTGTGGACCTCCACAGGAAGGCCGAAGCAGGAAGAGGTGTGAGGAACTGAGGTGAGGTGGGAGGGCTGCCCAGACCTGTCCTGAAAGCTTGAGTTAGGCCCCTGGGAAGGCCTCCTAGTCAACACAGTCCCTCTCAGGAAGGCATCTTTTCAGAGCTTCCCTGGGGCTCAACTCTTTGTCCAAAGAGCTTCCACCTGTAGCCAATACCTAAGGGGATGGTGTGGTTGCCATCTTGAAAAGTGGCATCTTTCTTTGAGAACTACAGACTGAAACTTGCCTCCTACCCTCTGTTCAGTCTTATGGGTATCAAAAGCTGCTATGCAGAATGCCAACCCTCAGCCTTGTGTTTCCTGAAAGAACAAAGGTCCTGGGCTTCCACCTATGGTCAGTGGTCAAGGAGATGGCATGGCAGCCATTTTGAGAAGTAGTAAACATCTTTGAGGAACAGGCTGAAACTTGCTTTCTACCTACTGGTCAAGAGGGTCTCGGGTTACTAGGACATTTGTCTGGCCAGAAGCCAAGCCATTTTTTTTTTTTTTTTTTTACTCTCAGACTTTGGTTTGGAGAAGGAGTCCTCCATGTTAGAGCCTGTGAGTCTGTCCTGGTAGGAGTATTGGTCAAGGGTGGTAAAGTGGCCCAAGGCAGGTCATTGGAAAGCTTTCCTCATGGATCTGGGAGTGTAGGCAGAGGTCCCGCTATCCCATTCACTGAACTTTTCCTTATGTGTGGACTGACTGTCTTCTCCCATCATGCTCCTCATCTACTCATGTCAGAACTTCAGTTGACATAGCTGAGGAAGGTTGACAGGCCATACGGGGTACCTGGAAGTCTGGCAATGACTCCCACAGTACCACTACCCATCCTTCATCATTGAGAGTACAAGAGTCTGTCCCTTGCAGGCTTATCAGTCAAACTGTAGTAAACAGCAGAGTGGGGTGACAGAAGGGCAGATGGCAAGGGCAGAAATGAGAAGTGAGACTCCCATTCTATTCCCACCTCCAGTCAGGACTACCCACCCCTGGTCACTTCAAGTTCAACAGCATTATCCCCAGAGAGGAACATTCAAGTCACCATTTGGTCCAAGGTGTAGCCACATTTAAGCCCACTTCATGCCCAATGCTGACCACTCTCCCCAACCTCTAGCTACTAGAGAAGAGCCCAGCTGTGATCTGGGTTAGTGCAAAGTAGTTAAGATCTACACATGCTAGCGAACTCACAGAAATGAACAGTGGGCTCATCCCTATGGCTAGAAGAAGCAGGAAGCCAACTTGTTCTGTTTTAGTACTATGGGGATTCTCCAAACACCTCTATAGGTGTAGAGTTCTTGTCCTCCTTGTCAGCCGAGGACACAGTAATCTGCTCACAATCACCCAGCAGAGGGATGGCAGCACCAGGACTCAACTCCAAAGTGTCCTTTCATTACCAACTTGTCACCAACTTGTTAGTGTGAGTCAGAGGACATAGGTGACTGCTTAGGTGGTGCCAAGAACCAAGGTGGTACATGTCCCAATGCAGCCACCAGAGTGGCTGCAATCTAAGCGGCTGCGGCAGTGATTCGTCAAAGTGGTCCAAACCCCTCCCCAAGTGTCAGTACAATCCCTGAGCAGCACGTCACAAAAGCCACAAGGAGTGTGCTGCCAGAGCTGTCAGCGCGCCCTTTCCCACCCTGCCTGTGGAGCTGGAGCAGTCAAAATGGCAGTTGCTGGCACCGTCAGAATGGCCTGCTGCAGAGTAGGGAGCTGTCCTAACTCAGCCTGCTGCCAACTAGGGAGCTGTCCACGGTGGTGATGTCTTTCCTGCTTCAGCCTATGGCCATCAAGGGAGCTGTCAGCAGAGGCAGCACCTCCTCTCCAGTCTCTGCCAGGGATTCTTGTTGCAGGGAAAGACTTCCCTGCCATGGACTCCCTTTGTAATCTTGGCAACTTTGTAAACTTTGTAAACCCTCGGAATGGGAAAAAGCCACTAGACCCCAGCCTGAGGAGCTCCAACAGCCCAGCCTTCCCTCATGCCCCTGAGACTTCTCTGTCATAACATTTCCAAACTCTATAATGTCACAAAGGTCATCTTAGCCCTTCAATAGGACTCACCCCAGATTATGCTAATTTAAGGTGAAAATTCTAGACAAAAGACCAATCAATCCTAGCACAGGAAAATCCACCAATCCCTGAGCCCAGGACCTGAAAGTCCACCAATCCTCACTCTGGAAATCCCTGCCCTAGAAAACTCCGCCCCCCCAAGAAACTCCATATAAACCCTGCATTTTCCTCAATTCACTGCTGCCCTCTCCCGGGAACAGGGGCAACCACACCTTGTATTCATCCCTCCTCACCCCAGACCCTCCAATAAATCTCTCTTAAGAGATTTGCTGCCTGCTGAGACTCTTTCATCAGAAGAAGCAATAAAACAGAAGAAGAGAAGGAGTGGGGCTCTGGTCCCAAGGCTCCACAGCTCAAGTTGGGGTTGGGGAAACCCTCCCCTGTGAGCTGCAATGGCTAGAGAAGGAGTAGGGCTCAGGCTCAGGCTCAGGCTCCTCAGCTTAGCTGGGTTTGAGGAAACTCCCCTATGAGCTTCAATGTTTTTTCTGAGGAAGCCTCCTCTCAGAGCTGTGGGGTTCCTGGACTCACATGTCTCAGGCTACCTTTCCATCCATGCAGGCCAAATGCTAACAGTACAGAAGAAGGAACATTCCAGAGAAGGCATTGAGGGAGCAGGGAGACTTTCAACAGGTGCACACAGATAGTCTGGGGGGTTCCAGAATGGAAGAGAGGTTGGGTATGAACATGAGTATGTGGCAACCAGAGGTGGGATGCTGCACACATCCAATTTCAACAGTGGTTCTCAACATGAGTTGGGTAAGGAGAGAACTGAGAGATGAAATGCTAAATTACAAGCAATAAGAGAAAGGAAAGGGGCTCTTCCTGACAGAAAAATGGAAAATGATGGCAGCTAGAACTCAGAGCTCTCTGGCAGCGAGATGCTCATAGCTTTCTGCTGAGGGCCTGCCATTAAGTACAACAACACCAAAATTCCGAGGAATATAGACAAGACTTCTCTGTTACAGTATGAGATAGCATAACTGGCCCAAAACTTACAATTTTCTTGCTTCTCTGTTTGATTTTTCTTTGAATGTCTTAATTTTTCCCTAATAGTGGGAAATAGAAAGGATTTTTTTTTATTATTTGGCATTACAAAAACAGGAGATTTTTAAGGATTTTAAATAAATTCAAAATGTCACTGAACTTTAAATTTGGGATTTTTTAAATAAATTATAAAGTTGCAGGGTTTTGGAATTGAGGTGAAATATTTGAGCAGGATGGTAGTGGCACACATCTTTAATCCCAACCCACAGGAGACAGAGAGAGGAAGATCTCTGTGAATTCTAGACCAGCCTGGTCTACACAATGAAGTCAGGGTAGGACACCCAGCTGATAGGATAACCCACTTATTAGTGACAGTCTTGAATTCAAAATGACACATTTTTCCCTTAAAATGCTATATAGGCTTTTTCTTGATAATATATAATAATATCCTTACTGATCTAAAAGATGGATACACACCAATCTTATATTTATATAAGGAAAAGGAATGTCACACAGGCAGCCAGTCTCTCACAGGAGGATGGGTGCCAAAAGACATTTTGCCCTAAAATAGGTATTCTGTTAGACAATGGAAAGATGCAGAATTAGTTTGGAAGATGAACATTCAACAGTTTTTTTTCTGGACTATAGCATGAAATGTGTTCCAGATATGGCTTAAACAAAAGGGAGGTATATTATATCTCAAAAAAATGATGCTTTGTTGACTCTAGTTTTTTTTTTTTTTTTTTTTTTGGTTTTTTCGAGACAGGGTTTCTCTGTGTAGCAGCCTTGGCTGTCCTGGACTCACTTTGTAGACCAGGCTGGCCTTGAACTCACAAAGATCCACCTGCCTCTGCCTCCCAAGTGCTGGGATTAAAGGCGTGCGCCACCACCGCCCGGCTGACTCTAGTTTTTTTAAAGGGTCAATAATACAAATAACACAACTGCTAAGATATCCTAGATTTTAGAAAGGACTGCTGAATTAGATCAAAATATAAAGGTCCAAATTCCAAAATAAGACAAGAAATACATTGTATTGGATGCTCTTGTCGTAACAGGAAACAAAAAGCTATTCCATCCAAATTGATAGAAAATAGATTTAACTGAGAAAGGCCTCTTGAACAGCTTGGCTATAGACAGAAAACAAGCAAGTAACTTTTGTTGCTGATTCCACTACATGAAACAGCTCTGAGACTGGCTAAGACAAAAATATAGATGCATAGCCAATAAAAAATCTTGTTGGCTGCATAGAATTCACATGTCTTATTATTACATGCCATCCTTTCATAGGGCATGATTGAAGATTTACTGATTTCTTTCTTCTGCTCAAAGACAGAAAATTTTCCTTAATTGATCTGTGCATCCTGTATATCCCATGCATATTATAATTACAGGACTGTATGTTACTTGTGAGAGCTTACATATATTTACAGAACAAAAGGACCAAACACAAGAAGTTGGATTGGACCTGACAAGATTCATCCTGGATGATGCTGAGAAGGATGCTGAGATTCATTACAACATCCTACAGGTCCTAGACTGTTTCAATTCCTGTTCCGTCAAAACCCGCTTCCAGGACAGGTTCATAGAAAGTTTCTGATTCCAATTGGTCCAACCTTTCAGACTGTTCCAATCAGGACTTCATTTAGGCCTGTATTTTCTCTTATATTTTTGGTTGTGAGCCTAGCCTTTAACGGCTGAGCCATCTCTCCAGCCCTGTATTTTCTCAATATTTTAAAAAACTGGACACCAAATGTTACTGCTAACTTGCTTAACCATTTTTCCCAATTTCCTTTGGGCACCAAAAAGGTACTTCTATGACCCAAATCAGCAAGAAACAACCTTAAGAGACTGTCATCCCATTCTCTTAGGTTAGGGTGGGTAGGTTTTGGGTGATGGATACTTGTTTTTATACAGAAGTTAAGAAAAAGGGGAGAATATAAGAATAATAAATAAATCTATGTATTGATATAAAATGAGGTTAATTTTAGTTACATTAATATAAAATTTTGTATATTGATACATATTAAAGTTATATTTTGTTACATTGGTATAAATCTTTGTATATTGATACAAAATTTAAGGTTATTTTTATTGCAACATAATGTATGTTTCAACTTTTGAATAAGGTATTGTGCCTATACAACTCATTTATAAATGCAATTTTTACTTCCAGTCCTTTTAAAAACTGTTCTTATGGTGCTAGAGAGATGGCTCAGTGGTTAGGAGCACTGACTGTTTTTCCAAAGGATCTGGGTTCAAATCCCAGCACCCACATGGCAGTTCACAGCTGTCTATAATTGCCGGGTGTGGTGGTGTACGCCTTTAATCCCAGCACTCAGAAGGCAGAGGCAGGCAGATCTCTGTGAGTTCAAGGCCAGCCTGGTCTACAAAGTTACAAAGTGAGTCCAGGACAGCCAGGGCTACACAGAGAAACTCTGTCTCAAAAAACAAAAAAAGGAAAAAAAGATGCTATTACAATCTATCTAGGATAAGTCAGTATTTCAAGTTAACAGTTAATCAATCAGACTCATATCAAGCCAAATACTAGTCTAGTTTATCACAAAAATGTGCTTCCTAGATTAAACAGATACCAAATAGCTAAAAACAGTGTTTGCCTGTTCAGATATGCTATAGCCAGCCAGACAGACAGACAGACAGACAGACAGACAGACAGATAGATAGATAGTCTTCAAAAAAGAGACCTACAGAATATGGCATTTAAGATGTTTTATTTAATTTAAGGCCTTTTGACTGGATACATGTCAGCTCCTGACAGCACCCCATTCATCTGGAAGAAGAAATGAGCATCAGAGGACCTCCATATTGAGTTGCTTCAAACGTAGTAAGATGTCTTTGGGCAGAAATCACCATTACTCTATCTGCAGACAAATATTCAATCTGAAAATGGGCAAGACTTAGACACAGGCTAAGTTGACTGCTTAGCTCTGCCAAGATAGGGTAAGCAAGTCCTTCATATTTCCTGCTTCATAATTAAGTCTGTCAGATATACTGGGCCAGAAGGCTGAAGGTGATGTTCCAATGTTATCGAGAGATATTTGGGACTGTCCAGACAGTTAACTGTCTCAGTCATTTCTATAACTTTGAAAGCTGTTTGCCTGCACTTCCTGCTTACTCAGGTAATAATTTTATCCCTTTTCAAGTCTCTGATGGGGTTGAAGACTAGTTAGTTATAGTCTCAGAGTTAGGCTCAAGTTGTTCAGGATTTAAGAAGATGTTTTAAGGTCTAGAAAGATGTTTTTAGGTTGATAAATACAAGATATGATAGAACATTATTTAGATTCAAAACTCTAAACTTACCAATATAGAATAGATAGTAGGGTACTTTCTCCATTGTTAACAAATACAAATGGACTAGACATTGTAAATGTAATAGTTGCATGATAGTTTCCATAATTGTTTTATGATTGTTTTTACTGTATGTTATACTTAATATATATACATATATATGTGTATATATGTATATTAGCCTTTTTAATTAGACAGAAAAGGGGAATTTTTGTGGTCTATCTTATGCTGCTAATATATTTAAATGTTAATTACTGGCCTCTCAAAATATGATTACATCCCAAATGAGCACATTCTCACATATGCCAAATGATGCTGTGTAATCTTGCTGGCTAATTGTTTCTGCCTGGCTGAAGAAAGTGGCCTGTGGTCTGAATTGGGAAGAAGAGAGGTGGGTAGGGTGAAAAAGTTTCTGGGCTTTGGGAATAGCAGAAGGATCATGGGAGAGAAAGAGGAAGAAGGAGAGGATGCCATGGATTGGAACATAGACGAGAAATGCATGTGACTGCTCAGAGGACCAGACTAAATGGAACATATGCAAGTAATTGTGGGGTTTTACCTGGGGAAGCAGAAAGCTAGCTTAGAGGGTTAAGATCTGCCCAGCTCCAGTGCTTAAGGCTATTTTAAAATCTAACAGATTTCCATGTGTTTATTTAGAATATAGTGGGTTAAAAATTAACTACACCAATTTAATAATCATATAAATCATTACTAAATATATATGTTCTACAATCAGATATTTATATTATGATTCATAACAGTAGTAAAATTACAGTTATAAAGTAGTAATGAAATAATTTCATGGGTGGAGGTCCCCACAACATAAGGAACTGTATTAGGAAGGTTGAGAACAACTAAACTAGAAGAAATAGGAAGAAAAGAGGGGTAGGGCACCACCCAAGCTAGGCAATTCAGCAGGAGACTCACTTTTAGGAATTGATGAAAAATAGTAGGCTGTGTGAGCAAAGTGTTCACATACACACTTACACACTTGCCTATGTGTACATGCAAACATGCACAACCATTCTCACATGCATGCTCACATGTACACACACACACTGGCATACATATCCACATGCACAAACATACACACACTTAACATTTACACACTTACACACTCACACACAGATCAGGTACCTTCTCCCAGAAAGACAGCAGGAGATCTCCATCAAGTTGGAAGCTACTACAGTAAGCAGAAACATCTACAAAGCCACCCCTGACAGCAACTAGTCCAGATCCTACCCAGATAACCACAGACCAACAGTGCCTGTGGAATGCACACTCTCCATCTGGGTACTCAGTCACTGGGCTATGACCAGTGTATGGCTCTTGCCTCCACCCATTTCCCCTTAAGATTTTATATTCAAAGGAGCCAGTCACTATCTCCTTTCATCAGGGTCAAGTGGGGACAGGTCAGTGAGAGGGCAAGTACAGCTACCTGGTCCCTGCAGTATACACAGCTCTTGAGCTTTTCAATGCATCTGGCACCATCCCCTGTGGACACAAACCCCAGAAGCTAAGGCCCTGTGCCTGGCCTGGCCTTTCGTTCAGCCCTGTCACCTCTGTCCTGGTCTCTTCTTTCTCAAACATGGGCCAATATGGGCAGGATAGTTCCCTCACAGCATTCTCCGGTGGAACTGGTTTCCATTGTTTCCTGTGGTGTTTTTTAATATGGGTTAAAGCTCAGACGTCTAACCAAGCAGTCTACAATCTTGACAGATGGAATTAATGTTTGGTGACAATTTTATTTCTGTTTGTCAAGAAGAAAGCCAAAGCCAGGAGTTATGCCATTTCTGGATGTCAGCTGAACCACACATGACCAATGGGTGGGTGGATGCAGAATGATGTTCTAGCCTTGTAGGATGGCTAGTGTTCACTGTCAACTTAACAGGATCTGGAATTACCTCGGAGGCAAGCCTCCAAACACACACTTGTGAGAGGTTGTTTAGATTAGGGTAGCCTCTGGGTATGCCTATGAGGGGTGTCCTGATTGGTTAATTGAGGTAAGAACCCTAAAGAAGGGTAGCACCTCTCCCTGGGTTTGTACTGTCTAAAGAGGAAGAAACCAGCTGAGTCTAAGGGTTCATCCTTCTCCATCTCCTAACTACAAATGCAATGTGACCAGCTCCCTCCTGCTGTCATGTGGTCCCCTGCTGTGGCCCAAGTCCCTGTGTGGGAGAATGGGACACTGGCCCTGGAGAGTTAGCTTGGGTGGTCTGTGTGTTGGCTTACTTTAACAAATCCGGGTGAGGAGTACTAGGTTATCACTGAGGCTGCGGCTATGGCCAGGGCGTCTGGAGCAGGCCTCCAGCCTCCCACCACTTGGGCAGATAGGGAAAGTTTAATAGACCCCAAGTACTAATAGCCGTCTTGTTGTGGGACGGGGGACACTCAGTAAATACCAGCATTGAACATTGATGACAGGATCTGATCCAGTCCTCATTCTGATGAAAGAACAATCTTGAACAGTAAACCAAGATAAACCCTTTTTGTTTTAAATTGCTTCTTGTCCTGTATTTTGCCACAGCAATGTGACAAACATACCCTGTTTTCCTCAAATCTCTGCTCTGGGGAGACCACCCACACCTGTTTCATCAGAAGTGAGAATGGCCCATTTTACAGCCAAGGACACTTATATGGGAGGAAGCAACTAGAGCAAGTCCTATAGAATTAAAAGCCAGCCTACCTGCTCCATCGTACTCACTCAGGCCCTCCAAGCCAACAAGTTCACCTTTTAACTCAGTTTCCTACCTTGGCCAGCTCTGTTCTCCATTCTTGAGGGACAGAAGTGTTCACTCCTGCTGCCCCTGTGTGTTTAGCCATGCTCTGTCGGGGCCATTTGCAGATGGCTGCCCATGTGAAGAGCAGTGACAATTAGGACACTTGGGGACAGAATGACAACCACACAATTGCCAAAGCGAAGCCAACACACAGACCACCCAGGCTAACCCTCCAGGGCCAGTATCCCATTCTCCCACCCAGGGACCTGGGCCACAGAAGGGAGGGCCTGGAAAGTTATGTCACCTCAAACCCGCACTTGAGACACGTTCTCAAATACTGATGGAGCTGCACTTTCTTCTTAGCCCAAGAAAAATTATAGACCTTTCACGACATTGCAGTTGTGAATACCGTTTCTAAAAATAGAGCTGGGCTCCCATTTATAGCTCCCACATTATATGTCTCAGTGGTGCCCTGTGCTGTTTTATATGCAAGCCACGAGGGAGGGCTTGCCTGGGTATTGCTCTCCCCACAAGAGAAGCAGAGCCTCTGTGAATGCCACCCTTGGCCCACAGGGCAGATCTGGAGGGAAAAATGTAAAAGAAAATGCTGCACTGCAGCCCATGCTGTCTGGGTTCTGATGAGACAGAGCCACCTGCACAGTCCTTGGGGACGAGATTGGAAATCTCTTCCTCATAATTGAGTTCTTTAGCTAGCCCCTTACCAAGCCAGCAAAATGTTTAGTCCAAACAACACTAATGGCAGGAACAGAAAGAAAAAGAAAGCATTGCTCAGTGTGCAACAGATAAAAGATGGGTCCAGTGGTGCTGAGGATGATCCAATGGGGCATGCTTGCAATCCCTGTCCTGAGGGTGGGGAAGGTGAGACTGGGGAGGGAGAGATGATTAGTCACTTCTGCTGTGGGGCTTGAAGTGGAACCTGGTGAAGGCTGAGCCCCTCCAATGCCACCTGGTCCCCAGCATGACAGACATGAAACTCCGTCTCTTCTGTCCCCTACCCCAGCACAGATCAATGTACAAGGAGCCTCAGACATGGGCAGTCAGCCCCATCCTACACTCTGTGTCCCTTGCCCCCTTATGCTCACACCCTCTTGGCATCAAGGGGCTTTGCCTGAGTGACAGAGCTCTGTGTATGTGCAGAAATCTCAAGGCTGGGGTTTCTCTAAAGCTGCATCTTGGCCCTGTTTAGACTACTGCATGACCCTGTGTGAGGCTGCATCTTGGGGAAGGCTAGGCTCCTTATTTGTTCCAGACAGACCAACTCCTAGATCCTTTCTCTCCCTCCTGGGACTCTGGATTTCTAATCCCACTGGGCAGTCTCCACACTCACATGTCACAAGGATGACCTGTAGATTCTTGGCAAACATGCATCCTGGACCTGAGTCCTGCTGGCAGTGTGTCTCAATTTTCCCCTCTCAGACCAGGCAGGAAGCCCTGTCAGGGACGCATTATGGAAATGATGCTCATGATTACACAAGTGTGGGAGGTAACTCAATGGCCCACAAATGCCTTTTATTTTTCTTTTCCTTTCTTTTTTCTTTTCCTTTTTTTTTTTTAGGAGAAAATACAATTAGGCACATTTTTATTACATATGAGATTCTAAATTGCTCCACAAGCCTTTCTCCCCCCTTTTAATATATAAGCAAATGAGGACTCCATGCACCTGGCATAGAGCAGGGAGAGTCCCCAGAATCTTAATCTAGCCTTTGGAAGTCAATGCTGAGATAGACTGGAGATTAGGATTCCAATGGTGTCAACCAACTGCTTTCCAAATTTCAGACGGAAACAGTTGACCTTGTCTTAGACTCACTGAAGTTCCAGAAAGGGTGCCACTCACTGGGCAGACTTTCTTTTTAAAGGCTTCTTTGTGGGTGAGAGTTGTATCTTAGGCAATAGAGTGCCTGCCTATCATGCACAATGTTCTGGGCTCTATCCCCAACACAGCTGTGGTGTTTTTAATGACAATGGTCTCCACAGGCTCATATATTTGCAGGCTTAGTCACCATGGCACTGTTTGAAAGGATTAAAAGGATTAGGAGGTGTGGCCTTGTTGGAGGAGTTGTGTCACTGGGGGTGTACCTTGAGGTTTCAAAAACCCATGCCAAGCCCAGAGTCTCTCTCTGTCTATGGTCAAAACATGGTTCTCAGCTACTGCTCCAGTGCCTGACTGAATGCCACGACCCTTCCAGCTATGATGATAATGGACTAAACCTCTAAAACTGTGAGCAAGATCTCAATTAAATGCCTTCTCTTATAATAGTTGCCTTGGTCATGGTGTCTCTTCACAGCAATAGAATGGTTAGTAAGAAAACAGCATATACTTGGATGTGGTGGCATACATCTGTAATCCCATCATTCATGAAGGGCAGGCAAAAGAATCAGAAGTTCAAGGTCATCCTTCGCTATATAGGGAGCTTGACACTAGCTTGTACTACATAAGAACTTGTCTCCAAAAAAACAAAAACCAAAACCAAAGCCAAAAACCCAGACAAACAAAAAGGATACTTTTGGCATTCCAACTTGAAAGCCAAGTGGTAGTTTACACACAAAGACTTGAGAACATGCCTGATTTTTTTTCATTCAGCTTCTAATCTACAAAGGATCAAAGAATTAAGTAACTCCCAGCCCCTCTCCCCACCTGCCCCAACCCTAGACACCAAGCCCAGCTTAGTCCCAGGTGCTGGGGTGTGAGATTTCTCAGGACAGAGTCACTATGGGCCTAGACTTCAGCAATGTCGGCAGCTACTTTTACATTGCTTTGCCCTGTCGCTTTACTCCAGTCACCGCAAGGATGCATTGCAGAGGACTCCAGGCAAGAGTAACAGGGAATTCCAGGTGCCAGGAAGCCTTGGAAGCAGATGTCAAACTCAAGTCCTTGGTCGCAAGGCTCTGTCCTTTGTGCCACACCACAGCCTCACAAGAAGTTGGAGAAAGAGGAGACTGCAGCCAAAAAGAGATTAGAGAAATGGCAGGATGTCCACATTGTGGCTTATGCACAGGCAGCTGGAGACAAGGGTATATCAACCTTGGTCTCCTCAGATCCGCTTAGCTGAACCCAACAAGTCCTTGGGGATCATGCTTGGCAGGCTATCTCCTCCAAAGGATGCAGTAAGAAAACTATGTCCTTAACTCTCAAACATCTCAAAGATGTCCCCAGCTGATGCTCTGGGAGAGTAATTATAAACTTGACAGTTTGTACAGCAAGCTCTGTCCCACACCCCTTGGCTTCTCACAAGGGCATGAAGGAGTAGTGATACCGACTTTGAGGATGAGGAAACTCCAGCACACTTAGTTTCCTCCAACATGGGATGTGTTGCCTGCTATGGCATGCCAAAACAGGCCTTTTGATTAAAGTCACCCCCAGTCCTATCTCTGATGTCAAAAGATGATCTATGGTTCCCAGAACATATTTTACTGTTTACAAGACTGCTTGATTTAAACTCTCCAGGAGCTGGCTCCAAACATCAAAAACAGCATTTTTATAACACAGGAGGAGGGTGGTGGAGGAATCAGCTTACATTTTAAAGGATTTTTTTTTTTTTTTTGGTGTGGTTTCTTTTTTCCTGCAGCCAAGCATAGAAAGTTGAAGGAATCCGTTAACATATTGATTGCTTTGAGCACTATTTTAAATTAGCTTTCCGTTCCCCTCCATATGCTTTTCCATTAAATTTAAATAAATTAAAGCTCATTTCTCTGGAAGAGACATGCTGGGGCATCCTCAGGATCTGAGATGAATTTATCAGCCTGCTCTACACTGTCAGAAACGCAACAGCAACACATGCTGCAGGGCAGGGAGTGGTAGAAACATTGCACCACTCCGTCTTCCCTGCCTGAACCCCAGGCCTGTGACAGCTGTACTGTCAGCCCCCTGAACATACAAAAGACACTCCCCTCCTGAGTCATCATGCTATGTGTGGGAAACAAACTCGGCTTGGAAGAGCTTTGTAAAATCTATCTTTGCTAAGACCAGGGTGTGCTGGCTTGTGCTCTGGCTTCTGGCTTGAGTGATTTCAGATTTGCACAGATCATCCATCCCATACCTCCATTGTTTCCCAGTGAGAACCACATATATTCTCCCGACTGGCTTACCACAGAATACCTCAGGTTAGTAGGAGACAAAAACCCACTTTTCCTTAGTGTTAGTGTCCCCTGAACAGACGGACCCTCATCTTTCACAGAATTATCTGAAACAGACACGATCTCTGGGTGACTTCTTTTGAAACATTGGGGTGAGGGCAGAATCCAGGAAGCAAGAACTGAGAATCAACAATTTCTGTTCTGTGGGCCTCAGGTATGGACTCTGAGGAGCAAGGCCTCTAGAGGGGGTCTGGAAAGGAGGAACAACATTGGCGCCCTAAGGGAAAATCATCAAAATACAGTAAACTAACAGGCAGGTACCTGACATGGTGACCCTGGTAAAACAAAGACACCCTGGCCCTACTCTTCTCCCTCCCAAGTAGCCACAGCCATAGTTCTGAATTATGCTCAAGAGGAGTCACAGCTGGACAAGGAGAAAACACCCTGGCTGGAGAACCTACTCCTCCCACAAAACACCCATCCTCCAAGAAGATTCAAGGAAAAGGTGGATAACTGAGCACAAAACAGGAAGGCTGGACTTCAGAGACCTGGGCTGAGCTCTCAAAGGGACCTGGCTGTGGGAACACACCCCACTGGCAGCAACAAGGGAAAAGCAGAAAGCATAGCACCGCACTGAGCAGGAAGCCCACAGCCATGGTTGCACATGGAAACTCCACCCCCACTGTGACAGCCCCTAGAAGGAATGAATGGATAGAAAAATCTGGGAAACACAAGCTCTCCTGTTAGAACAGGATGCAGATGCCCAGAGTGTTGAGATTTGTGGTTTTGCTAAAATGTGATGCATTTTCACCAGGAGGGGTATTTTTTTTTTTTCAGACATACTCAAAATAGTACTTGGGTTCACTGGCAATGTAGCTGTAGTTACTATGTACAAGTTTCCCAAATATGTAGGTTGTACTTCTAATGTTTCATTCTTTGGATTCCTACCTAATGGAGGAGTATGTTTGGAAAATGTAAGAAGATCCCAACTCCTCCCAGTCCTCCCAAGCTCCTGCCCAGCTCTAGTCTTTCTGAATGGGGGGCATTGTGGGAAATCCACAGCCTCCCTGAGCCTATAGGCTCCATGAGTGCGCCATATTGTTGTTGGGATGGAGGGAGAGAAAAAAAGGGAGAGGAAAGAGAGAGGAAGAGGCAGGGAGGGAGGAGAGAGATTCACAAAAGCTTTCCCTGGACTGGGGAGATAGCTCAGTGAGTAAAGCAGCTGCTGTGTGAGTGTGAGGGCCTAAGTTTGTACCCCAGCACCCACATAAAAGTGTGGCATGGGGCCAGGCGTTGTGGCACGCGCCTTTAATCCTAGCACTCAGGAGGCAGAGGCAGACGGATCTCTGTGAGTTCAAGGCCAGTCTGGTCTACAGAGTGAATTCCAAGATAGCTAGGGCTACACATAGAAACCCTATCTCAAAAAAAAAATTAGCACGACAGTGTGTATGTGTAACCCCAGCCCTGGGGTGCAGAAACAGATGGATCTCTGGGGCCCACTGGCCAGTCAGTCTAGTGGAAGTGGTCAATGCCCAGATTTAATGGGAGTCTCTGTCTCAAAACTAAGGTGGGGAGTGGTTGAGGAAAACACTCAAGATTGACCTCTGGGTTCCACATAGGCTCACAAGGGTGAGTACCCCTTATACACATGTATATGCACACATGCATATGCACACATGTATATGCACACATGCATAACCCATACACACAGATTTCCCCTCCAAGTTACTTAAACCTTAGCCCTAACACAGCAACTAATATTAATTTTCTCTGTGTAACTTACAGACTGAATACAGTCCATTGAGTAGAGAAGCAACTCTGTAACTAATGTATCTTTTCTTGAACATCTAGGTCATTTACTTTTCTCCATATTCTGTTCTACTATCAAACACAATATTATAGTGTTAATGAACTTTTTGCAGATGTGAGTTTGCCTCCATTTGAGTCTCCTTACCACATAGTTTCATGTGGGGAAAGAAGGAATTGGTTAGACTGGATGGATGTTTATGGCTCTCTGTATCATTATTTTGGTTCAGACACATCATCCGTGATAATAATGCCACTGGTATTGGTGAATGTGCTCTTTCCACTGTAACCTCAGTGGGGATGGGGGGGGGGTTCAAGGTCAATGGTACAAAGTAATGAATTCTTTAATAGTACAGAATGATACTCCAAGCTTAATTGTTTTAACTACTACCAATTTGTTCCCTCATGATTGACTTTTACTGTAGTCTTTACTTTCTATCATTGAAGTATTACTGCTTAAAAATACTGAAACTCTTTAGCTATCATAGTATTATTTGTCAATTGCATTTTTAAAATCTTTTTACCCTCCATTGTAGTGTGAATATTCCCCCAGCATGCCCTCTATTAAATTCTCTTGGTATTGCTGTCATTATTCTGGAGTCTTTCTGCACTCAACTCACCCACTCCTGATGCTGCTTCTATTACTTGTAAGTTGAATAATTTCCACACAGAGCTGGTGGATTATTCTGGTTTCCATTCCATTAGTTTATCTAAAATTTACTTTTCCATATTTCATGCTTTCATGCATCTGGATTTTATTGGGAATGTGGTGTTGTGCAGATCCAATTTAATGGGGGAGCATATATTTTTTAAAGGTTTATTTTTTCTATGTGTATGTATGTGTGTGCCTATGTGAATTTGTGTATACCATGTGAGTGCAGTTGCTTACAGAGGCCAGAAGATGGCGTTGTATGCCCCAGAACTGGAGTTATATGTGTTTATGAGTTAATATGCTAAGGGTGCTGGGAACCAAACCCAGGTCCCCTGAAAGAACAGAAAGCATTCTTAAGCACTGAAGCACATCTGTAACCTCTGAACCTTATCTTTTATTCTGAATGGCTATCCTGTCATTCAACACAGTTTGTGAACATATCTTCCTTAATACTTCTCTGGAAAGTGAACCCAGTTGTGTGCTGACATTGCAAGCCTGCTCTAGGGCCCCTGGGCTTTCCCCTTCTGCTCCTTTCTGTGAGGAGCCAGTGCTGAGGTTTCAACAGCTTTGTTTTACAATATGGAGCTCATCCCCCACCATTCTCTCTCCCTATTCCTCACCTTGTAGCTCTTCATTCTGAGGACATTCTTTGAAATTCTTGCCAAGTCCTTTTTTTCACATGAGACTTCAAAGCACATTGATTTTTAAAACATCTTTTGATTGGAATTATATTTAATCTATGCATTAACTTGGGGGAGAAGAGACAGCTATTTAATATTTTATTTTACTGACTAAAAAAGGAGCCTGTCTGTCAGCAGTCTGATACCCTCTCCCCTTTGTAAATCAGCCTGGATGACTCAGTGTGAAGGGCTATGTCTAGCACCAGCTCCAGCTCTGTCTGGTGGGAGAATCTCGGGCAATCCCTGCTGACCAGGAGAGGACTGATGTTGAGGAAAGGAGAAGGCGCTGTCTTACTCTGACCACGCTCCTTAGCATTGCCTATAGTGTGGTTTCTTTCCCACCCACCAGCGACAGTTTAGTTTGAGGTTGCTGCCCTTCTCCATCTACCTACCCCAGGCTATCTTAGTATGTACTCTGCTCACCTACCATGTTGGTCACATTCCCTGTGTCACTCAAGACTGCTGCCCCTGCTACCATCTACCTCACACTCTGTTGCGATCTGGAGGTGGCAGGTCTCTCATTGTGGCAGGCATGCCATGGGGCAGTTTTGAGAGGTGGGGCTGCTGGGAGGTCCTTGGGCAAGGAGGCACATCTCAGAAAGGATTGTGGAACCCCAAGCTCTCTGGCTTCCTGTTTTTCAGTGTGAATCTTTAAACTCTTAGCATCACGACACCATTTACCATGAGCTCCTCAGTAGAGCGAATACCGTTACCACTTTAAACAACTGGCACCTATGTGGGCAACCCACATGGATGGCCTGGCAAATAATTCCTTACCCCTTTTACCTCTGGTGCCTTTAATCTCCTTAACCTCAGGAGCCAACTCTCATCTCTAATCTGAAACCACATCACCTCCAACACAAGTTCACATGACCTTCAACCTTCTCAGCCCACTGGCTTACCTGACCTTATCACAGCTCCTCTACGCCTTGGTTGAACCCCTAGAACTTTTGGGCCCCTCACTGTGTCACTATCCAAGGGCTCCCCTCATGCTCGATGTCCTCTTTACCCACATTGTATTTTCCCTGCATCATTTCTGTCTATCAGATGTTGCCTCTGCCACAGTGGTAGCCTCTTGTTCCTTCCACACCCACACTCATTGATTCCTGTGGTCAGGACCTCCCACCGGGGTTACAGTCAGATAAAATTGGACCCTTTGCTTCATGGTGTAGACCAAAGCTTGTTTCCCCAGATGTCCTGGGCTGAAGCTGGAGCCCATAGTGTGGTTATAATTAGAGCTATGGCTTTAGGAGAAAATTCAGGTTTGATGGTAAGATTGTGAGAGTGGAGATTGGCGGCATCATAAGAAAAAAAAATGAGAATACTTCTTCCTTCCCAAGCGAGTATCATAAAAGGCAATGTGAGGATACAGCTCAAAGGTGGCTTTCTGCAAGCCAGAGTCCCCACCAGGAACCAAGTTATGCAGCACCTTGATATTAGTCTTCTGGCTCCAAAATTATGATAAATAAATTTCTATTATTTAAACTCCCTGATCTTTGGAATTTTCTTATGGAAGCCCAGCCTGACTAAGGCATACCACAGTTTTAAAAAAAAGTTAAAAGATATTTTTATGACTACATTACTCTAAACATAAGTATATTAACTTTTATATTAAATCATTTACTTCAACCTGAAAGTCATTACTTTTTTTAAAACATTAGTAAATGAAATTATGTTCATTGGCCCTAAAAAATACCTTGTGTCCTTGGGCAGTGCATCTATCAAGACTGATAGAGAAATGCATGCTGCTTCCAGTACTCAGATGAGAACTTTCTCAGGTTGCCATGGGGCTGCTGTATTTGCAGCCTCTGCTCCCATGACAGCACTCAACCAAGGGTGGATGGGAATTGCTGAATGGTTGCTCCAGCTTCCCCTTCCTGTGTACAGGACCACTGTCAGACATGTGCAGTATTATCTTCCGAAAGTCCCACCTCAACCTCCAGTTACCCATGTTGTAAGCTACTGTGAGTATACCTTAGACTGACTTTCTTCATTTCCTTGATCAATAAATTGCCTGTATTCAAACCCTTGTCTTTATCTCTGCCTCTCATCAAACGCAGCTAAGGTACAATCTTTCCCTCAAAGATGCTGCGGAGGCTTTCTTTGCTAGCTTCCACCTCTCAGAGTGGCTAGAGAGCCAACTCTTTCCTCCTGCTTGGCAGACTGGATTCTCTGATGGAGCCAGTATGTGTACACTGTCTGCAAGGGCTGCACTCTGTGCCTGCCCACTTCTGCTCCCCTCTATCCCATGCCACACATATCCAAAATCCCATGTGATAGCCCAAACCGGTTTATGCCAGCTTTATGTGTGATTGTAATTGTGTGACTTCATTACTTACAGTTCAAACCAAGGAAATATTCATGTGCCGAGGGAGCCCCACTGCTTCTAGGAAAACAAGCTTAACATACCTGAGAAAGACAAATTGTTCATCAAATCAACGTGGGTTGCCATCTGTAATAGATTGGGAAAATGGTTAAAATATGAGCCATGTCATTTCACAAGCATTTTAATCCTCTTTTCCTCTGAAAAGTAAAGTGGAACTGAAAGTGGCAAGTTGTGTGCTGGGGGTTGGGGCAAGCGCAGATCTTCCCTGCTGTTTCATATCCATCGCTCACTGAGATCTGGGTCATCTGGTTCCGGGAAGGGTACCTCTCACACCAGTGCCACTGTCCAGTTCTGATCCTGTTCACTCTCCTCCAGCATGAATTATCACTCCTTTCCTAGTAAAAGAAACCTTTTGGTCAAGCAATCCTCAGTCTCTTGTCAGGCTGTGACTGTAGTGTTTTTCTCTCTCCATCCATCTCCCTTCTGCATGGAGAGACAGTGGGGGCCAGATGGAGAGAGAAAAACACTACAGTCACAGCCACAGATTACATGGCTAAAAAGCAACAAAATCAACCTCTTATGGAGGGCAGTGGCCCAGTGAGGTCAGGTTTTAGTGAGGGATCCTTACGAGGTTGCAGACAGCTGACTCCTCCCATTGGGAGAAGAAGGTGAGAATACACTGAGGGCCCTTATATAAGGGGCATTGATCTCGCATACTAGAGCTTGTCTTGGGGAGGCATGAAATAGGGTTACAGGCACCATTTTGCCCCACCTAGATGTCACCCCATCTTCATCGGGACCCTGACAACTCAGCACATGCATTCCCAAGTCAGCTTTCCAAGGTGCCAGGATGTAGCCAGCAAGGTCAGGAGTGCAGGGCACATGCTGGTGAGCATCACCCAATAAAACAGCAGGTGAGTAACAGGCTCAGGACACTTGTGGCCCTCTGATCTTAAAGGATTTCATTTCAGGGATTGATCTTCCTAGTAAGGTTCTCACTGTGGACCTTGTGCTAAGTCTACTTGGAAACCTTGGGAATCTGTGGACATCAGGAAGAAAGGGATAAGGTGTGGGTGTGTGGCAGGAAGGAAGTGGCTCCAGCTCTCAACATTCCTGTATGATCTTGCCTTTACTCCTTGAGGTGATGCTCAATTTTCCTGAAGGAGGGATGACAAGGGTGCAAGTTGTAAGGGCTGGCAGTGAGCTTGGCCTCTGGAGGGGCTAAAATAGGCCTGCAGGTCGTCTAGCCTCAAATCCAAGCCAAGGTACATTTTGCTCGGAAAAAGGGAGACAGAAGGAGGACTTCATGATCTGAGAACAACCCCAGCTTCAGAGACAGCCAAGGGATCGACCTGGGATTCATACTAATCTTTAGCAAGGCTGTGCTGAGTTGGTCCCACTCCTGGCAACCAGATCCCCATGTAGTTGGAGGGATCCACCTGTGGTGGTCAGGTGCCTCCTTCTCCCCTTCCTGCTCAGCCCTAGTGAGGTCCCAAATGCCCTCATCTGCCACCTGCTGACTGCCCCTATGCATTCCTTCATTCCCCATCAGTTTCTTTGATAGCTGAACTCTTTAAAGGCAAAAACTGATGTTGAGGGCTGGGCCTGGTACCCAGATCAGTGGTAGTCATCACTTTGAGAATAAGGATTGCAGAATGACATGAGGACTGCACAGTAGCCATTGTTACATTCAAATGATAACATTAAGAGGTGATCAGGCCCTGAGGGTGGGCCACTCCTAAACAGAATGGGCACCCTTATAAAAGGAGCTCCACAGGGCTCCCCACCTTCTTTCCCTGACTGTGAGCCCAACCAGATCAGACTCACCGGTCTGACTTTACCTTCACATCCCCCTGGACTTTTGACTCTGAGTCTCAAAAACTGTTAAGACACACGTTCTAGCATTTATAAACTATATAGCTTATTGTAAGCCCCTGGAGGTGCAAGAGGCCAGGCCCCACCCCCAGACTTTTCTAACTGCTGTTTCTAGCCCCTCAAGATGCAGGTGGCTGAGTTCCACCCTACAGAGAAAAAAAAAAAAAAGCCCAAGATCAGGCCACAGAATCCCACGAATCCCTGAGCTTGCCCCAAGATCAGGTCACAGAGTCTCACCAATCCCTGAGCTTGCCCCAAGATCAGGTCACAGAATCCCACCAATCCCTGAGCTTGCCTCAAGATCAGGTCATAGAATTCCACCAATCCCTGAGCTTGCCCCAAGATCAGGTCATAGAATTCCACCAATCCCTGAGCTTTCCCCAAGATCAGGTCACAGAATCCCACCAATCCCTGAACTTGTCCCAAGATCAGGTCACAGAATTCCACCAATCCCTGAGCTTCCCCCAAGATCAGGTCACAAAATTCCACCAATCCCAGGCTACCTTGGAAAGCACCTCCCCCGCAAGAAACCTTATATAAAGCCTGCCTCCTATTCAGTTCTGTGCTGCTTTTCTCCCAAGGAGAGGCAGCCACCCTCTGTGTCTTTCCCAATAAATCTCTTGAGTGAGGTTTGTTGTACTGTGTGACTTTGTGGTATTCCTTGGCTCTCGACTGCCAGGATATCTTTCCCCTCAGACCTGTAATGCTTGCACTAATGGCACCTTATTATGGCAGCCTGTGTGGGTTACAGTGTCACACTACCTGTTTCAGTCTTCCCTGGAGTCTCAGACCCTTACATCATGCCTGCCACTAAGGTATAGGCAGCATGTGGCTCAGGAGTCCTGGCACTCCTTATGATGGCTCCTCCCTCAGGCCAGAGGAACCCAACTCCTACTTCCTCTTTTAGACTTGTAGTGACCCATCTGGAATGCTTGAGTTTTTGACCAGATACACAGCACAGCCTTGTAGAGACTGCTTTGTAGTTTTCCCAATCCTGTCATAAAAATTTTAAATGCATCTAATGAAAAACAAAACAAACAAGCAAGTGTAACTAACAGGAGGAGTTTGTCTCCATCATAGCACGGTGTTGAGGAGGAGAAGCAGCCTAACGTGTTGCTATGATGTGCTCCCATCGGGTGCTCCCTTGGGGTGCTCTCACAGCAACACGACAGGAGAAAGAGAACTCACCTGCTAGAGCCTCATGCCTGAAACTCATTGATCAACATGCTTATTTGTGGTCCTCTGCTGGGACATGGCTCAGGTGGCATGCTGCTCAGCTTTTCTTCTAGCCGATGGAGCTGCTTTCAGTGACATATGCCTAACTCTCATTTTCATCTCAGCTTCTTCTCTGTCTCCAAATGCTACATGGCTAGACTCACTTAGAGAGTTATACCTCCTTGTCTGGGCTGTCTTCTTCTTCTAAGCTAGTGAAGGAGAAGCCATCAGAGTCCTAGATGGCAGTGGGCATACAAAATAGCTTTGTGTGGTTTGTATTTTCCATCTCATAGTGGATTTCAAAATGATACCCCAAATTCACACTTAGCAATGGTCCTGCAGCCCTGGGTATTTTTCTCCTTTGACTCTTACCCAAGAATGTGTTCAGCATTGAGCCAAATGCTAAAATGTACATACTGTGCTATTCTATATCCAGCAAGACACAAGACAGCCTGCATGCAAACCCAGAATTCTTACATCACTTGGAAGTCCCACTCATGGCAATAGAATGGCACTGGTCATGGTTCTCCTTCACTGGACAGTGTCATGCTGAGTATGTATTCTCCTTTGACCATATTGTTTTGTTTTGGTTTTTTTCTCATTACTATGCTGAAAGAAGCAGCATAAGGGAGAAAGGGTCTCTTTCTGTTGTTGTGATAAAATGCCGTGACCAAAAGCAATTTATGTAAGCATTTGTTTTGGCTTATAGATCCAGAGAGAGTGTGTATATGGCAGAGAAGGCATGATATGGCAACAGGAGCAGGAAGCTGGCTAATTACAATCTCTCTGTACACAGGAAGCAGAGAAAGTGAACAGAAAGCAGGCCAAGGCCGTAAATCAGCAATGCCTACCACCAGTGTTACACTTTCTCCAGCAACCCTTCACCTCCTAAATATTCCATAACCTCCCCCAAACAGTACAACCAACTGGGGACCAAATGTTCAAATACATTAACCTATAGGAAATATTTCTGATTCAAACTACCAGAAGGTCTGTCAATTTTGTGTCAGTGTTTGAGGATACTGTCCATCATCTTAGAGAAGGTAGAGTGGCAGGAACGTAAGAACACTTGCTCACATCTGTGCAGATCAGGAAGCAGAGAAGGAAACGCTGAGCTGACTTTCTCTTTCTCCTTTGTGTTCAGTCTGGGACTCCAGCTTAAGGGATGGGGCCGCCCACATTCAAGGCATGTCTTGACACTTTAATTAATCTTCTCTGAAAATGACCGCATAGACACAGCAAGGATGTGCCTTTCTAATGCCATGGGCATATGCTAATCTGATCATGTTGACATATCTAACTCTTACAAGTCCAGTTCTTATGAAATTGACACTCAAAATAGTCAGTTTAAACCATAAACTTCTACTGAAGTCCTAAAATCTCATGTTTATTCATAATACAAAGTCCTTAACATATCTCTGAGTCCCCAAAGTTATAACAGTTGTGACATTGTTCAAAAGCCCACAGTCCAAAGTCTCCTCTTTTGAGCCAAGGCCATCTCTTAACCAGGAGCACTATTTTAAAAAAAAAATTAAGTTGCATATTTCTAACATACAATGGCACCTAGTAGGCACTTCCATTCTAAAAGGAAGGAATGGAGGCACAGAATGGAAAGATGATACCAAACCCCAGCAGAGAAAACACTAAATCCTGCAGCTCCAAGTCTACCATTGTCCCTCTTGGTCATACCATCTGAGCTCCTGTAGGTTTTTTTTTCTTTTTTCTTTTGACCAGTGTCATCCCCCCAGCTCTGTTTCCTGTGGGCCGTGTAGGCCCTCTATTGGGTCAGTTTCCTTCAGGGTGCCTGTAGCCTTCCTTGCTAAAACAACCCATCTTTCTGGCATTTCCAATACTCTCAAGTCTCCTTTACAACTGAGGTTTTATCTTAACATTACACAATGGCTGCTTGGGGCTTCCTTGGTAAGAAATCAGACCCTGCTTCACATGGCTTGGCCTTGATGGCTTTCTGGAACCTTGGTGCAAGCCCCCATGATTTGACTCTTACACATTACGTGTCTGTAAAACCAGCTCCATGTGGTTGACATCAAGTTCACGTGCCAGCTCAATGTAGTCCGGCCCACTTGTACGTCACCTGGAGCAACCTCTACGTGTCTTGTTGGCAAAACAAAGGAAAGCACTTCTCTAGGCAGTTGTTTTAACCCAGAAAACTCTTTTAGCTAGAGATATTTTAAACAGATTTTATTTTTACAAACTGGAGCCTTCAGTGGGTGGCATCTTGCCCTCAAAGTACTTGTCCTGTTGTCCTAACAAATTGTTTCCCTTCAATTGTTTCAGTCTCTTTGAAAAGGACAGTCCCAGAGAAATGGCTCAGTGGTTAAGAGCTCTGGCTCCTCTTCCAAAGGACCTGGTTTCAATTCCCAGCACCCACATGGCAGCTCACAGCTGTCTGTAATTCCAGTTCCAGGGGATCTGACTCCCTCACATGAACATACATGGAGATAGAACACCAATGTAAATAAATTTGAAAACAAAAAACAAAACAAAAAGACAACCCCCTTGTCAACAGCTGATTTGTGTGCCTACAACTCTAGCTACAATCACATTGCTTTCCTCATTAACCACATTTTTTTTTTTTTTTTTGAGATATCACCTCTAGGCAACCCTGGTTGTCTTGGAACTCATGTAGACCAGGCTGATCTCGAATTCACAGCTATCCATCTGCTGCTGCCTGGGATTAAATTGTATTTTACCACATGTGGCTTTAAAGTGCACTTTTAATATCTTTCTGCTTTGAACTCTCACTGTAAACCTAGGTAAATGCAATGAGCATCAGCCATTCCACAACCTGAATGTTATGCTGTCTTGAATTTCCTCCATCCAACAAATGAGTTCCTGACAGAGACACTCAAAGTTAAGCCCTGTTAGAGCTGTAGGCATGACTTAATCCAATCAAACTGACAATCCCAAGTTAACCACCACACTGGCCTTTGACTCTGGTCTTTTCAGACCCAGAAAGCACAGAGCCTGAGACATGCTGGCATGGTGCCTGCTTACTAGCCCTCAGGGTCCTTGGTAAGAAGAATATGAGACTGAAGGAGACACCCAGAGCTGGCACATGCTCCTGTAGCAGTAGTCCAAGGACCATGGCATATGGGTAAACCTGATCCTAACCTGTAGCCCGGTCCCCAGAAAGAAGAGCTGAGAACACCTAAGACAGCTCTGCTGACTAAAGCTGCCTCTAAAGTCTGTTTTAAGCTGCTGGGCTTTAAAGTGGTTTTATTATGCAGCATTATCATGGCTATAGCTAGCTGATGCAACCTCCACATTCATACAAAGTCTGTGCATACACTCAGATCACATACAGCACTCACGGGAACACTCACATTCCTAGAACACACATAAACACAAACAAGCCCCTCCATCAGAGAAAGTCACTGGTGGAGCACTAATATTTTCTCTGCACTCCCATCCTTACCTAACCCCACCCCCCACACACACAGCCAGACACACACACACACACACACACACACACACACACACACACCTGTGTAGAGAGCTCATCTCACCTGGGAAATCATGGCTGGTCCCACACCAGCCTGTGGTCGTGTTTCTTACCTGTTGTCAGCCATATTCTGGGCACTGTCTGTCTTCATCCCGACTCACAGTGCAGCTCAGAGCTCCATACCTTTTATCTCATCAAGTTGTTATCACATCCTTTTTGCCAAGAAAGTGTTGCTTTTGAAATACAGGCAACTTGTGATTTTTTTTCCACCCTCTACCACAGTTATTGAACACTGTCAGACTTGTAATATACCGTGCTCCTCCCAAGGGGGGAAAATTACAGCTAGGATGTATGCAAACAGACTCTTGGGACATGTGTCTTTCAAGTCCTTGCTGATGGCCTTCCTTCTTGACTGTCAGCACACGGCTCTGGCAAAGAGATGGAGACTGATCTGTCCTTTCACCTGAGAAGAATAGGTGCCTCTGCCCCCTCAGGGGCAGACTATGAAGGAAATAAACTGCTGTGAAACTCCTGGCCCTCCCTTGCTTCAGAGCCCAGAGCGGGAGCCAGGGGCCTCTATAAATTGCTGTCAATGTCTATAAACTTAGGACCGCACAGCTCAGGCATATGGAAGCAGGGGCCACAGAAAGCCCTCCAGCCCTCCTTATCCTTCTCTTAAAAAGATTCTATGCTGTCCACACAGTGGCTTCATTTGGGTCCTTTTCTAGGAGGGCACATAGAAGGAAATAGACCGTGACAGTCTGTGGTGAGGATTGTCACCTGTGCGACATTTAAGGGACAGCACAGGCAGATAGGCAAATGTCCTCATGCCAGGACATGAATGGGTTGGTGGGGAGGAGGGTGTCTGTGGCAGATAAATCTTTAACTTGAGTCCTGAGGAAGAGTAGAGATTTCCAGATGAAGGCAAGGAAAGGCACTGGGGACAGGGAGTGACACATGCAAACTGCATGGGCAATGTGAGAGGCTTAAGGGTTTACGGACCTTCAAGAACTGCAGGGAGCCCTGAGCCAGGAGAGCTAGGGGAGGGTGGAGGGAAATGGGGCCTAGGAAGCCAATTGAGGCTAAATCCCTCTGACACCTGTGGAGTCAGACTAACTGGTTTGGATGTTTGCAGTCCACGATAGGGAGCTATGGCAAGACTGCAGCCAGAGGGAAGCGGAAGCAGGCTTGGTTTTTTTTATTGAGTCCCTCCAGTGGCAAGGAGAGGCAGTCAGGACAGCAGCAAGGCCAGGAAAGGGCTGGCCAAGGCTGGGCCTGGCCAGGCAGCCTCAGCCATGGAAGGAGCACGTGGCAGGCGGCAGGTTCTCTCCCTGCCTCATCGTGCCTTGGTTTATTTGTCCCTGCTCACAGCTCTTAGCATCTGTGAAAGCAAGCAGATGGCTGCTGCTTGATGAATTACTGAGCTGACTGGGTCTGGCTGCTCTGTCTGTCTCTCCTCCATCCTCCCCACCATCAGTGCTGTACTCTGAGCACTGTGATTTCCGTGCCGTGTGGATTTGTCTCTCTCCTGTCTTAATCAGAACCTCTCAGAACTGATAGAGGACTGCATGTCGAAGAGGCAGTATTCATCTGACTTAGGGGAATGTGGTCGGGCTACTCCAACAATGGCTGTCTCACAACAAAGAAAGAGGCTAAGATCCCAGTAATAGCTCAGCCCACAAGGCTGGGTGTCTCAATCTGGCACCAAAGGCCTGGAGGATTCCTGGGGGAGTGGCTGATCTTAAGTTCACATTAGAAGTCTGAAGAAGCTGGTCCTAATATCAGGGAAGGAATCAGCAGTAGCAGCAGGGTCAGTAAAATCACCAGCTATAGGAAGCCCCAAGGTCCTTGTGCCCATAGATCAGCAGTAGGGGAACCAGGAATGTTAAACATGCAGGGTTGTCTATTCAAAAAGAGAGATGTAACCTGTTTTCTGCCCAGAAGGCTGGGAACTGACATGGTTAGTAGCCTGGTGACCTTTGCACAGACCACACAGGATCCTCCCCGCAGGTGCTTATCTTGAGCCTGTTTCCTCAGTTAATCTATAGAACTTATCTTTAAGGAAGATGTCACTTGTCCTTAAACTATGTTGTTGTGCATAGGGGATTGAGTTAATTATCATCAGGAAACTTTTTGGGTTTTTGTGGTTGTTTGGTTTTTTCTTTTCTTTTCTTTTTTTTTTTTTTTTTTTTTCTTTTTTTTTGGGTTTTTTTTTTTTTATTTTTAGTTTTTTTGGGTTTTTTTTTTTTTTTTTTCTCTTCTTCTTCCTTTTTTTTTTTTTAACAAATTTTACTGTGCTTAAATATGCCAAAAATAAACTACTAGGAGTCAGACTCTCAAAGTTTGAACCAACACCAGCTTCTGAGTTGCGCTGAACCAAACTACCTTCTTATCTCTCGAGGACTGACACTCTGCTGTTCTAGCTGGTTACAGAGACCAAGCCCTGCAACCAGCAAGGCTAAAGGTCAAGCAAGCCAAAAAGCAAGCTTTCCTTCCTCCATGTCCGGAACCTACCAGAGGACGCCACCACATTTAGATGGTGTGGTCTTCCACATCAAATTAGGTAGTCGAGACCCCCTCCCACAGACCTGTCCATACACCAACCCACTGCAGACAAGCCTTTACTGGGCATCTCTTCTCAGGTGAGTCTAGGTGTGTCAACAACTAAAGCTAACATCATACCCTCCAACAAGATGACCAACAAGGTGGTCAGTCCCTCTATCCAGACACTGGTCAGCTTAAGCTGCTCCTAACTGGGACCTGGACCACAGCCCAGGGCCTTGGGCACCCTCGCATTCTTGCTACATGTTGCTTCTCTCTATGCTCAAAAAATGGCTTGGGTTTAGACACAGCTCCTAAGGAACTTGCCAGTTGCTGCACTGTGAGCAGGATGCATTGTGAGAGGGTGTTTTGGGTGTTTTAAAGACACAGTCCCATGAGGAAGTTCAGCAAACACACAAGGCAGTTCCACACTTAGCACTGCCCCTGCGCCAGCAGGCCCAAAGGGCTGTCCTGAGTGTGGCTGCTCCAGCTGAGACCTGGGGACTATGTGGATGGGGTCCAGGCTGGACAAGATGCACCATACGGAAGGCTTGGGGCTGGGGAAGGACTTGAGGAAACAGTGGGTAGTGCACACAGATGGTGAATCTTGGGGTAACACATTTATGATAACTTCAGAGGGGACACAAAAATGCTTCATTGTCAGGTTAAGGAATGACAATAGAAACTTCCTCTTGAATTAGTTTGATCAAGAATGAGCCCCAAATTTGAATTCTCCACTTCTCCCCTTGTCTTCCATCTATCTGTCAAGTGAGTATGTGTGTGTGCCCTGTCTATCCCTGTTGCCTATCCGATGTGTCTATGTCTGTTCCATGTCTGCGTCTGTCCCTAACAAAGGACCTTGCTCTGTATTTTGGTATGAGGAAGGAATGAGGAATTCTTACAGACATCTTTCTCAGAATTTTATAAATGAAGAAGTTACCTTACTGATCCCAGTTGACTCATACAACACTCAAACCCACACATAAATGTTATCCTCTTATATCCTCATGTTCCTTCCAACACTTACAGGATATTTCTTTTGTTTAAAGTTGCTTTCAATAAATGATTACCACAACACTTTCCCTCCTGACCCATGTCCCCCCACCCCCAACTATTCTGGGTCAGGAACATAGAAGAATATGTAACTTAATATTAAAGCTGTGCATTTAGTGTAGACTGTAAAAGCTGTTTGTATGGGAAAGCCAAGAGACAGTAAGATTGGTGACATTATTCTCTCAAAGGCAAGTTAAACTTAAATAGGCCTAGCACACAGTAGGACAGCAGGTTGAGTACATAGTCTTAAATTATCTCAAAGCATATTATTAATAATTTGACTGCAAGGTCTGGAAAGAGTTCATTCTCTTTGGAGCCAAGTTATAGTTCAGAAAAATGTATCACTATGGGTGAGAGGCCTTTAGGGTTGGGGTAAGGCCAAGGACAGCAATGAGAATTGACAGTTCTGTAAGCAAAGAAAGTTCCCAACAAGGCTTAAACCCCAGGGGTGTATTGGAGAGCCTAGCAGCACATTCTCACCCATAGCTATGTGTTTGCCTCATGACCTTCACCCCAGCCTGCCTTCAGGGAGCAGGGAAAGTACTTGGGTCTGGAGCAGCACAGGACAACAAGAGGAAAATCTAGCACTCCTGCCCCAGGGTCACTGTGGAGGGATGGGCCTCAACAGGCAGGAGGCACCAGGCAAGTTGTGTAGCTATACCTTATCCACTAGGACCCAATGCATGATAGCCCCTGGGTGGGGAGGCATAGAAAGATAGTAACTGTGGGAGAAGGAACAGTGAGCCCTGAGGCTCTCCAGGGATGGGGAAGCCCAGGAGGATTTTGTGCCACCAGCAACAGCAGAACCTGGGTAGGAAGCTCTTTCACAGGACCCCACAGGCATGTGGACCACTCACCTCAGGCAATGACACCTGCCATTCAGTGGAGTCAAAAGCCTGGTCCTCTTTCCCCTATACCAGTCCCACCACTAGCCTAAAGTCCAGATCCCATGAGGACAGGGATTCAGGATGAACTGGGAGTCCCAGGGCCTCCTAGGAGTCGGCTAGAAAACCTTCAGCCTCAATTTCCCCGTCTGTGTAATGGGCATGAGAGGGTGACCTGTAGAGGGAGTTTGCTTCTGACCCACTGCCCATTTCTCCTCCAGTTCACTCCATGTGACCCTGATCCCATCCTCCCTCCCCTTGGTTTCTTTTTAATGGCTCTTCTGGCTCCTGACCACAGGCTCATGATCTTCATAGTCTATTCCCTTTCAGAATTGGAAAGTGTTAGACTCAACAGCGTAATCGTATATTTTAAAAACAAAAACAAACCACAAATGTGTGGCTGTAGCCACCTATTTCACCCCCACCCCTTGTTTCCTGAAAGGCCTTGGTTCTGTGGCTGGAAATAGATGCTAGAGGCACACTAGGGAAGGTGAAAGGGAATGTGAGGGCAGGGTCTCCAGATCCCCATGCCCCTTTGAGGCATGCCCCAGGTCACCCTGTCACACGGCTGAAGAAGGAGTCAGGAAAAAAGTTCACTCCTGTGAACTGCTTATGGACACCTGAGGCAAGCAGTCGGGGGAGGAGGGGTGGTGCTGCAGCCAGGCAGCTTCAGGGCTGACATAGACAGGGGCGGGGCCTGCACTGAGCTCTTACGCAACTGCCACCACTTAGATTTCACCCCACATCACCTCCATCTCTCCTGTCCTGGGAATCAGTCTAAATCCCGAGAGCAGACAGGCCCCTTGTCCCTGCAGCATCCCGCACTGATGCTGGGGTTGCTCTTTCTGCGATTCTTTCTTTGCTAGGGACCCCCCAGGAACCCAGTCTCCAGCAGCAAGGCCTGCTTCTCTTTTTCTCTTTCCTCCGTGCTCTGATAGCCTCACTCCAAAAAGTAGAGTCCTCTCCCCTCCTACCAGACAGCCCCTGGGTGGGGAGGCAGAGAAAGAAAGATAGGACACTCAACCTTAGAGTGTCCCAGAGCCCCCTGCAAGGTCTACATGACAGGGGTTTGGAGCATCCTCAAGGGTGATTAGAGAAGGTGTGGCCTCGTTTTCCTATGACCCGTGACTACACGTGTACCCATCCTGCCACAGCCTCCTACAACCACCATCCCCTCCTCCATCAGGGTTTTCTGCTCTGTGCCTCTGCCCTTATCCCCTCATGCCAGCCCATGGAGTCTGTTCAGCCTGTCTGTCCTCTGGCTCCCTTCTACCTTGCCTTCTATGCACTGGAAGTGCTCTTCCAGTCACCCATACTCTGCCTCCAGGGACAATAGTTATCTACCTCCATTACCCCCTTCTGTGCACACTGGCCCCGCTGGGTATTTTGTCCTTGGGTCTCTCTCATGTCTGTATGTGCCAGCATCTAACTACAGCAGCATGACTCTCCACCCATGAGCACCTGCAATGGACCAGGTATAGCTGAGGGAACTTTCCACACTTCTTTCATATCCTCCCAACAACCCTGAGGTAGATGAGTTTGTTATCCCCATTCTACAAACAAGGAAACTGAGGCCTGGAAAGATGGCCTCACTTACAAAGACTCTCTCTGGTGGATGACACCATATCATCCAGTTCCATGTGTGCTTGAGGTCTCTGTAGCACAGGGCACAGTTCATTTCAGGGACACTGGCCAGGGGCAGCCTGAGAAACACCACCACCACCCCATAGTAGAGTGTGCCCAAATGCCAGCTTCTGTGTCCATACCCGGACACCAATGGGCCAGGGTCTGACCTCTCAGCCAGAGAGGCACCAAGTCATGGTTCTCTCGGTGTTGCCTATGGTTCCAAACCCAGCACCCAGAGAATCAAAGCAACTCCCTCGCCACAGACACAGAATCAGAGCACAGCACCCCAACCCTCAGGCACCTCACAGGCTTTTCCTCAAATGAGGGTTGGCTCAAGGCTTCCTGTCAGTAACTTTGTGTGCAGTGGCTGGCAGAGGAAACAAAACAGACGTGCTCTCGCGGAGAATGTATCCTTTCTTCTGGATGATTTGTGGCTAGGCTGTTGTTTTGGGTCTGAGAAGCATAAATCTCAGGTATTACATTTTTCACTTTGGTCTGCGAACTACAAATCTCGTTGGAGGTGTAATGGCCTCGAGGCTCACAAGTCTCTGTAATTCTAAGTCTTGCCCAGGGTGAGAGAGCAGGAGCTGAGCAAAATCAGGGAAGCTGTTTCCCCAGCAGGGCTGCTTGGCCACAGGGCACATTTGGAGGCCAGGAAGTGCAGCAGTGACAGCAAGGGTGGCCCTTGGACATACAGACCCACAAGGGGGTCCTGCCTGCTCGGGAGATGCCATCTGCTTCTCCACAGACCAACTTCTCCACCGACTCTGCCCAACCAACATCTCCACGGCCATTGGTGAGTGATGTGCAGACAGATAACTGAGCACCTACTGTGTGCTCGGCGCTGGGTGCACCACACCATTTGCCCATCTCAATAACCAACCAGTGCTTGTGTTTTACAGACAACAAAGCTGAAGTACAAAGGTGAAGTAACTGGCCCAAAGCCTGGTGGGTTCTCAGCAACACTGTAGGTGAGGAGTGGGTTCAGCTGCAAATCAATTGCTGAATCCCTTCTCTAGGAGACACAGTGTCTACCCTTCCTCCTAAGGTCTCGACAACAAGTCAAGGCATAGTCCCACCAAAGCTCACTCTCAGGAGCCAATTAATTTATTGGACTTACAGAGCCATGAGTGGGGGCTGTAGGCAGGAGCTTGGGTGAACTTAAGGCAGCCACCTTGAAAGGTCTGCACCCAATGGGAATGATGGCTTCCACATGGTGGTGTAAATGGAGCCTCCTGCTCTCATCCTTTGCCATCTGTGCCGTATTGCCCTACCACCTAAGCCCCCAGGTCATATGCTATTAAGGCATAGTTGCATACAGCTGGTTAAATGGAGGGTGGCTGGGTACTCGGGTGAGGGTTTTAGACGCTCACCACTTCCCCTCTTAAGAGGGAAGGTTGATTGCGAACAGCCACAGCTATGGTAATCTTGTGAGGAGGCTGCAGTTTGGCCTGGAGAACAGTCTTGAGTTACAAAGTCTTAAGAAACTTGACCAGCAGCAGCTTTAAAACTAGGCATGGCTGAGTCTCCAGCAAATGTGGATTCCACCGAGGCATGTGCAGGGAAAGCTGGAGCATGCAAGAGCCCTGAGCCTCTGGAGGGAGTTTCTGATTCTAGGCCAGGACTGTTCCTGCTTTCACTGGTTGTGACTAATTATCTGAACAAAACAATGTGAGGAAGGGTTTATTCTGACGAGTCTGTCATGGTGGAGAAGGCAGCAGCAGGAGCAGAAGAGGGCTGGTCACATTGTATCAGCAGTGGGGAAGCAGGGAGCAGTGGATACCTGTGCTCAGCTCACTTCCTCCTTTCTATGAAGTCTGAGACCCCGTCTACTTAGGGTGGATCTTTTCCCTCAGTTAACTTAATCTACACAATCCTTCATAGGCAAGGCCTATCTCCTGAGTGATTCTAGACCCTGTCAAACTGACACTCAGCCTTAACCATCCCACCCTATAAAGAAAGCATCTCTGCCCAAGACTTAAGTAAAGTTAGAGTGCTCCCCAAGACTTAAGTAGAGTGCTCCCCAAGTTATTGGAGCCCAGGAAGGCTCAGTTACACCAATGAGGCAGAACCCAGAAAGAGCAACTACTGCAAAGCAGGAAGGTTCTTGCCCATGTTTGCCTTGGAATACAGTTCCCATAGCCAGTCCCAAGCCCCACACAAATTTACTAGTCAAAGACACTTGACCTGTGCCTAGTTCAGCCACAAACTTCATCCCAAGCTGCTTTCCTGCTTCAGGGAGGAGGAACAAGGGCTTGTGAACACAGCATTTCTTCTAGAAGGGTTGCCTCCACTTCAGAGTTCCAGAAAACCAAA
Source organism: Lophiomys imhausi (assembly GCA_907164525.1). Lineage (NCBI taxonomy): Eukaryota > Metazoa > Chordata > Mammalia > Rodentia > Muridae > Lophiomys > Lophiomys imhausi. The sequence goes on along the minus strand of CAJQZJ010004755.1, from coordinate 6,914,407 downwards.
CATGAAATTCATCCTTCCTGCCTGCCCAGGGCTTTACAAAGATAGGTTCCACTCTCACCAGATGTTGTGCTCACCATGCTGCCCTTCAAGGTGGCACTAGGTCACCAGTGCATTCCTGTGAAAAGGAGATTGCACTTATAACTTGGCCGTACCTGGGCCAAAATCTTCAGCAAATCTCAGCAGCAGCAACCTTAGGCAAAGTGTTGTCTGGATCTTTCAAAGCGAAGCAGTGTTGACCAGTAATGAGAAGGAATGCCAAGCAAAAAGCTCCTCTGCATTTCTGGAGTCTCCTTTTATACCTTCTCAAAATATGCATCAAGATGCTTTCTAATTGGTCAACCGTATGCCCTCCTCATGGGGTACTTCCTGTTGACCAAGATCACAGGCTCTCCAAGGATTCTGTCCATCAAAGGATGTAAATATGTTCCCCATATGTGACAGTTTTCCAGCTGGCAAAACACATCACACACTCTTCTATCAGGATGTTTTGCATGTCCCTTTCACAAGACTGTCTTTCAGTGGTAGATGAAGCACCTCCACATCCCATTCTTGAGACCAAAATAAAGAACACATTCATTCAACATAACTATGTTTCCAAAGGTATCCAAACTTCCGCCATACTTTGCTGTCACACATACATGGAGATTTTGTAGAATAAATCTGATGTCTAATGGTAAATTACTTATTTATTTGTTCATTTTACATCCTAATCACAGTCCCACTTCTTCCTCTCTTCCCAGCCCCACCCTCCCACCTACTTTCCCCTTTTCCCCTCCCCGTCTCCTCAATCTGCCCTGGCACATCAAGTCACATCCAAGCTAAGTGCCTCCTCTTCCACTGAGGCCAGACAAGGTATCCCTGCTAGGAGAAAGTAATTCAAAGGCAGATCAGAGACAGCCACTGCTCCAATTGTTAGAGGACCCACTTGAGGCCAAGCAGATCATCGGCTATATGTGTAAGGGGCCTAGGTCTAGTCCATGCATGTTCTTTGGTTGGTGGTTCAGTCTCTATGAGCCCCCATGGGCCTAGGTGGGTTGACTCTGTTGGCATCTCTGAGACAAGCTGGAGACCTGGGATGGGGGAGGTTCCTGGGAGGATATGGGGATGACCCTGAGAATCCTAGCAGCCGGGGATACTGAGACTGAAGTGTCCACCTCCTGTAGCCAGGCAGGATTTCCAGTGGAAGGATGAGGACACCAATTCACTCACAAAATCCTCAACACAAAATTTATCCTGCCTACAAGATGTGCAGGGATAAAGATGGAGCAGATATTGAGGGAATGGGCAGCCAATGATTGGCTCAAGTTGAGACCCACCCCATGGGAGACACCAAACCCCTGACACCATTGATACTCTGCTATCCTTGCAGACAGAAGCCTAGTCCTAGCATGACTGTCATCTCAGTGACTTCATCCAGCAGATCATGGAAACAGATGCAGAGACCCACAGCCAAACATTAGGCAGAACTGAGGGAGTCTTGTAGAAGAGTTAGGGGAAGCATTGAGGGAGCTGGAGGAGTCAAGGACACCATAATAAGACCTACAGAGCCAACTAACCTAGGGTTCATGCCTTTAAGGCCAGCAGTCAAGAGGATGAGGCAGGAGACTATCAGATCGAAGGTCAGCCTGGGCTACAGGGAAAGACAGTCTCAATAACAACAACAGAAAATACCACCAAAAAAATAGAAACACGAATGCACCTGAATCACCTTTCCTGGTGGTGTCACTCTTCTGTGGCAGTGTTTCTAGAGTCTGGGGACCCTACTGCCCATGCTCTATATCTTCAATAGCACACCTCCCACTACTAGCTTCCACCCCTGCTCTTTTTAAATGTTTCATTATTACACAGTGTACTTGAACAAGTGGCCTCATAGATACATTTCTGAACACATCGACTTCCTATTCTCAGGTAAATTCCTAGAAGTGCCAGGCTAGAGGGTAAGTGCATTTTAAAGACTTTAGTGTGTGCTGCCAAATTGCCCTCCAAGAAGATTAGACCTGCTTCTCCTAATGGCTATGGATGACTAGGGAAGCCATCCATTTAAGCATTAGCTGTGTTCTTGGGGCTTTCCTATCTGAAAAAAAAAATAAGAATACCCCCATTAACCCTAGGAGGTAATGAATACTTTTTGTGTAAACCACTGGCTAATAGGGCATTATTCAGAACATAATTATATAATCAGAACTGTGTTGGGGCCCACATATCCAACAAGAAGTCTCACAGTCAAAGTTCAAGGCTCTTGCCACAGACATAGCTACATTTAGGAGTGGACTACAATTGGGATGAGGGGACTGTGACACTTTAGGGGTCCCAAAGAGATCTGTCAGGTTTTCACAAGGCTGATCAGATCTGTTACCCAACTATCAGAGGCCTATTCCTATTCTGCCAAGAGGCAGTGGAATTCAGCTTCAGAACTCCAATAAGAGAACATCTGGATGTGACAGCTCTGTGGGGTTCTGGGCAGATACTTCCTGGGCTTCTGATCATAAAAACAATCATCCAAAATTGATAGCTGACTGTCAAATCACTCTGCCAGAGGAAAGGGAAGGGAAAGAAAGGGAAAAGAAGGAAAGGAAAGGGAAGGGAAGGGAAGGGAAGGCAAGGGAAAGGAGGAAGGAAGGAAAATGCTGTCTATGTTGGAGTAGGAGTTTGGAGTTGGAGTAGTTTCTAAAGCTATGAATTCCCAAGATCAGAGAAAACAGTTAAGAGTCCTTGTGGTAGGGTGAGGGCATATAAGAGTGAGGGGTAGTAGAAGTTAGGATGAAATCAGACACCTTTCATTAGAATTACCATCACCTTTCATTTGTGACCTCCTGTTGATGACAAGAGATTGAAAGATCCCCATTGGGGAGGAGAGGTGTTCAGAGCAGGACTGCCCATCAAAGGACTCCCTCAATGCCTCAAGATTGGGAACAATAGGATGTTTTAAGATCTGCCATAGCAAGAGAGCACAACTGTAGTCAAAGACTGAAATTCTCCCAGACTAAACCATTAACCAACTAGTCACCCAATGACCCTCCATGATCTACTGACTCAAATCTAATTTAAACGATAGAAACTGAGACCAGAAAGGCTGAAAGGGGTATAAAATATCCATACTATATAGTTCATCCTATCTACCTTTTTCAGTTTAGGGATGGGAAAACTCTGCCTTGGTCCCCTCTGGGACTTTCTCTCCTCACCTATATTTTTTTGATGGCCTCTCACTTCCTGACTTGGACATAGGCCCCACATGTTTTAAGCCAGGCACCACCCTGAAGGCATTCAAAGCAACTCAGGAAGACAGCTGGTTCTGTGTAGCAACCCCCAGGCACGGTGATCACCACATAAGGGGGTTCTCAGGGAAAGGTGAGTGTGCTGCCTGCCCGAAACTCCAGCCTTCACTCCGAAGACAAGCAGACATGACAGGGGTAATGTCTAAGCGTTTCCCTGTTTTAATGTTTTGTCCCCTAGAACTAAATGTGTGTTTCCATGTGAGGCTAATACGGGCCACTCACATTAAAGGTCATCCTATTACATCACATATCACAAGCCTGGTAACATGGTGATCATGCACTGATCACGAGTATGGAAGTCTTGCTCACCCAATCAGCTATACCAACGATCAGGCTTCAACTCCACCCTGGCATCTTCTGGCCGGCGCCATCTTTGATATCTCCCACAAGTTACTTTCATTTTCTCAGCCATGAGGCATTTGTCACAAGCCTCCATTTCCCGGGTCCCCACAGTTCTGCTTCTGAGGCCTTGAGAAACTGAAGATAGTGACTGAGGCTCAGGAAGGCTATCCAAGTTGTCCAAAGTCACACAGCTACTCACCACTGCAGCTGAGATGTGAGCTTTGCTTCAAGGTCCTCAATACTTTGGACACACTAAACTCAATGCTCAGTTTGTATGGATTGCAGACTTAGCACTAGTCAAAGTTAGTCATTTCTTAGGGACCAGCAATACCACCCTGTATTCAATCAAAATCTCTCCTGGAATAAGAGAAACTCACCTCCCTATGGGCTCTTCACTGGTACTGATGCAATGTAAGTAAACAACCTGGGCCTGGGATGCAGTGTACAGCTCTAGCCTCTGATGTGTTGTTTCTATGTGCAGTCTGCGTCCAGACTGGCTTAGAACCGTCCAGTGACTGGTCTTTAGTACATGTTTCAAGAAGGTCTCCATTCCACGTATAAGTGACAGTGTGTGGACGTAAGTCACCTGTTCCATCTTCCTTCACCTGAAATCTAGAGACCTCTTCTCTCACAAGCCAGCCATGCTATCTGATCCCTTTTTCCTACTTTGGTGACTTTTCTTGTTTTTCTTTGCCCAGGCTCCTGCCTGGGCTTTGTAGTGAGTGGCATGCAGGCTACTGCTCTGCCAGGCATTCAACTCTGGGAACACCAAGGTAACTTGGCCTCCCCAGGTTGAGTTTGTTTTTCTGACCACAAGAGGCTGGTGAGATGGATAAATGAAATAGCATGTGTGACACTATTCTACCCCATGACAGGAACCCAACACATCAAGTCCTTGTTTCCTTTAATACATGTTTCAGAGGCACGCAAAGAGGACTAAGTGAATTTGTGGAGTGCCTTGCACAGCTCCTGGCTCCAGCAGATACAATAAATAGAGCTTCTCTCTCTATCCCCTGACATCTTTCATTTTAGCTTGGGTTTTAGAGGGATTTGGTGGACCACTTGCCAAGGAATGCTAGCCAATGGAACAGGGGGCAGGACAAGTCAAGGCCAACCCATAGGCTCCTCCGGGCTGGGTTTCTGTGCTTCTGGGTTCAGGGTAGCTCTCAGCAGCCAGGCTGAAAGCATTTACCAGCTGGGCCACAGGCCCATTTTCCATCTCTGCCTGTTCCTCCTAAATCTACCTCCACCAGCCATGCTGCTCTTTAACAGAAGTCCATGCTGTCAACTCAATAATCTTTTACCCCTGGTAAAAATAAAACCCAGACAGCACAAGCCCTGAGAAAGGGAGTTGTGGGTTAGAAGTCAAGTCCCCTCCTCTTCCTGGCATGGTGCAGAGCACCCAGGGAGAGCTGTAGGGTTGGGAGGACTCCAGAGATACGCTGGACAACCAGTGGGGAGGCTTAGCCTTTTCTATGGTGCTGGCTCTGTCCCGATGCCTGCTTCTGTCTCCTTGCAGACGGCTTTGACAAAAGGCCTTTCTGGTTTCATCAAACCATCAACTGATATCAAAATGGTCACCTTGTTTGGGCTGTCATCATTTTTCAATTTTCCAAGTGGCTGCCTCCAATGGCATCAGCCATACCCTCTAAACAGCCCATGAGCCCCAGGGTTATCACCTTCCAATTCCAGGCACTCACAGCGAGATCTATAGCACAGTTAACAGCTGTCTTTGGGGAGGTAACTAAAGCTGAGTACATGAGGCTGGGAACCAAAGGGGATGGGGGTCTGAATCCTGCTCTGGCATGCAGCTGTGGCTCCTAGAACACTTTATCTCTTCAACTGCATTGCTATTTTTATTATCTTACCATTATTAGTGTATTAATATATTATCTGTGTAGATCCATATAGGCCACAACACTTGTGTGGAAGCCAGAATAAAACTTTTAGGAGTCCATTCTCTTCTTCCAAATTGGGACCCAGATATTGAACTAAGGTAGCCAAGGCCTTTGTGCCAAGCCCTATCATCCATTAAGCTATATCAAAGACCCTCTAACTACATTTTGTCACTTTTATTTTTCTCATTAATTTATTTATTTATTCACTTTACATCCTGCTCGCAGCCCCCTCCCTCCTCTCCTCCTGGTCCTACCCTCCTACTTTCTTCCCCCATTCCCTTCTCCACAGAAAAGGGAGCCCCCCTCCCCCATACCACCCCACCCAGGCACAACTCTGTTGGTCTTCTTGTGGAGTGCTGTCCCCTCCAGGTCCCTCTATTCTTCCCTCAACTCTTCCACAAGTCTCCCAGAGCTCTGCCTAATGTGTGGCTGTGGGTCTTAACATCTGTTTAGATCTGCTGCTGGATGGAGCCTCTCAGAAGACAGTTATGCTAGGTTCCTGTCTGCCAGCATAGCAGAGTATCATCCACTTCCAATGTCTATTTTATTTCCCCTTCTGAGTGAGATGCAAGTATCCTCCTTTGGTCCCTCCTTGTTACCTAGCTTCTTTGGGTCTGTGGATGGTAGTATGCTTATCCTGTACTATATAGCTAATATCCGCTTATAAGTGCACCCACACCATATGTTTCTTTCTGGGTCTGGGTTACCTCACACAGAATGTTTTCTAGTTCCATCCATTTGCCTGCAAATTTCATGATTTCCTTGTTTTTAATAGGTGAGTAGTATTCCATTATGTAAATGTACCACATTTTCTTTATCCATTCTTCAGTTGAGGGACATCTGGGTTGTTTTCAGTTTCTGGCTACTACAAAGAAAGCTTCCATGAACATAGTTGACTCAATGTCCTTGTGGTATAGTGAAGCATATCTTTTGGGTATATGCCCAGGAGAGGTATAGCTGGGTCTTGAGATAGAACTATTCCCAATTTTCTGAGAAATCACCAGATTGATTTCCAGAGTAGTTGTACAAGTTTGCACTCCCACCAGCAATGGCAGAGTGTTCCCCTTTTTCCACATCCTTGCCAGCATGTGCTGTCACTTGAGTTTTGTAAGATGGAATCTCAGAGATGTTTTAATTTGTATTTTCCTGATGACTAAGGACATTGATCATTTTTTTAAAGTGCTTCTCGGTCATTAGAGATTCCTCTGTTGAGAATTCTCAGCTTAGCTCTGCTCTCCATTTTTAAATTAGATTATTTGGTTTGTTGGTGTTTAATTTCTTGAGTTCTTTATATATTTGGGATATTAGCCATCTGTCAAATATGGGGTTGGTGAAGATCTTTTCCCAATCTGTAGGTTGTTGTTTTGTTCGAATGACAGGGTCCTTTGTCTTATACAAACTTTTCAGTTTCATGAGGTCCCATTTATTATTTGTTGATCTTAGTGCCTGAGTTGTTGGTGTTCTGTTCAGGAACTTGTCTCTGGTACCAATGTGTTCAAGGCTATTCCTCACTTTCTCTTCTATTAGATTTAGTGTACAGGTTTTAGGTTGAGGTCTTTGATCCACTTACACTTGAGTTTTGTGCAGGGTGATAAATATATTTTCATTCTTCTACATGTGGATATCCAGTTAGACCAGCATCATTTGTTGAAGATGCTTTCTTTGTTCCATTGTATGGGTTTGTAAAAAATCAATTGTCAATAGGTATAGGGGTTTATTTCTGGGTCTTTGATTTGATTCCATTGATCAGCCTGTCCATTTTTATGCCAATACCATGTGTTTTTAAATTATTTTTGCTTTGTAGTACAACTTGAAATCAGGGTGGTGATACCTCCAGAATCTCTTTTATTATACAGGACTGCTTTCACTATCCTGGGGTTTTTTTTATTTTTCCATATGAAACTGAAAATGACTCTTTCAAGATCTGTAAAGAATTGTGTTAGAATTTTGATGGGAATTGCACTGAATCTGTACATTGCTTTTGGTAAGATGGCCATTTTTATTATGTTAATCCTACCAATCCATGAACATGAAAGATCTTTCCTCTTCTTATATCTTCAATCTATTTCTTCAGAGACTTGAAGTTCCTGTCATATAAGTCTTTCACTAGCTTGGTTACAGTTACACCAATATATTTTATATTATTTATGGCTATTGTGAAGGGTGTTATTTCCCTAATTTCTTTCTCAGCCTGTTTATTGTTTGGAGGGCTAATGTTCTGGGTTGTTTTGTTTTAGTTAATTTTGTATCCAGTCACTTTTCTGAAGGTGTTTATCAGCTGTAGGAGTTCTCTGGTAGAATTCTGGGGGTCACTTATGCTATTATCATATCATCTGGGAATAGGGATATTCTTACTTCTTTTCCAACTTGTATCCCCTTGGTCTCCTTTAGTTGTCTTATTGCTAGCCAGAACTTCAAGTACTATGTTGACTAGATATGGAAAGAGTGGACAGCCTTGTATTGTTCCTGATTTTAGTGGAATAGTTTTAAGTTTCAAAACTGGAAAATCTAAATGAAATGGATGATTTTCTCGATAGATTCCACTTACCAAAGTTAAATGAAGATCAGGTTAACAACCTAAATAGTCCTATAACCCCTAAGGAAATAGAAGCAGTCATTAAAAGTCTCCCAACCAAACAAACAAACAAAACAAAAAAAACAGGGCCAGATGGTTTTAGCACAGAATTCTACCAGAATTTTTAAAGAAGAGCTAATACCAATACTCCTCAAACTATTCCACAAAATAGAAACAGAAGAAACACTGCCAACTCATTCTGCAAAGCTATAGTCACTCTGATACCTAAACCACACAAAAATTCAACCTAGAAAGAGAATTTCAGACCAACATCCCTCATGAACACTTATATAAAAATACTCAATAAAAGCCGGGCGTGGTGGCACATGCCTTTAATCCCAGCACTCAGGAGGCAGAGGCAGGCGGATCTCTGAGTTCGACGCCAGCCTGGTCTACAAAGAGAGTCCAGGACAGCTAGAGCTGTTAGAGAAACCCTGTCTAGAAAAAACAAAAAAACAAAAACAAAAACAAAACTCAATAAAATAAAATAAAAATCACAAACCGAATCCAAAAACATCATCCACCATGATCAAGTAGGCTTCATCCCAAGGACGCAGGAATGGTTCAACATATGAAAATCCATCAATGTAATCCACCATATAAACAAACTGAAAGGAAAAAAAACACATGATCATCTCACTAGATGCTTTAAAGCCTTTTACAAAAAAAATCTAACAGCTCTTCATGTTAAAAGTCTTGGAGAGATTAGGGATACAAAGCCCATACCTAAACATAATAAAGGTGATGTGTAGCAAGCATATAGTCAACATTTTTTCACTTTTAAAGTAAGGATTATAAATCATGAGGCTGTAAAGCCCAGTGTAATGTGAACATCTAGTCTGCTTGCCATCTAATTATCCCAGTCTTCCTGTGGTACAGTGTAGAGCAGGCTTGGGAGACCCATCCAGTGAGATCACGGTTGGGCACTCAGCTCCTGTCCTCTGTCTCCCACCCCACTGCATAGGACTTATATATCTAGGGATGGAGAGAGATGCTAGCTAGGCACCAATCAGAGAGCCTGGCTAGTGAAAGAAGCATGGGCAGGTACTTGAATAAAGGCACTTGTAATGTCTGTATGGTTACTAATGAGGGGATAATGATGGGAAACCAAGCCAGTTCCCAAGCCAAGCCAGGCCAGAGGACAGGCAGGGAACAATCTCATGAAAAAGCGTAGCCAGAATTGGGGCAGCGACCTGAAGGAGGGGAATCTCATGGGAACAGATGTAGCCTAAAGAAGACAAAGCAAGATATGTGTGTCCCTGTGCAGGAAGGTAGGGCAATGTCTGACTTAGAGTCAGATGCAGAAGCAGTGTCAAACCTCGGCTCCACCACCTACCAGCTAGACGGTGTGCTACCAACTTGAGCCTCCACTATTCGGTAAAAGGAGTGTAATAACAGAGTCTATGTCACAGGGCCACCCATGGCCAAAATTTAATGACACATACATGCAAAGCACGCAGTGTAGCATCAGGCTTGTTAGTACACAGGGCACTTGGCAAAAGCAAGTGACAAGTAAGCCATTTTCATCTTGAAATCGCCTGCTGCTATAACACCAGGCTGCCCTCCCTCTCTGTGTTCCAAACAGCCACCCTATTCTACTCATGCTGTTGTGTATTCTCCATCCTTCTAGAATCTTCACATTTTAGCCACACAGGCTACAGAGGCATATCCCCATTATAATGCATAAACCTCAACAGGGAATATCTAAACAGTATTAGTATAGCTGTTAGCAACAGAAACTCCTAACCTTCAGGGTAGTGCATGACATCTATGGAAAGTTACAGAAGGTCCTCACACTCAAAGCTTTGCCCTTGGTTGAAGTTGATCCATCCCAATGGCCAATCTTGCCAGCTTCATGCTGGGCATTTATTCCCAACAGCAGTCAGGATCAGCACAGATCTGTCCTCCATCTTGTTCACTGTCCAGGGCTGTGCGTGTGTGTGCGTGTGTGTGTGCGTGTGTGTGTGTGTGTGCGTGTGTGTGCGTGTGTGTGTGTGTGTGTGTGTGTGTGTGTGTGTGCGTGTGTGTGCAGCCTAAAGTAAAGCAGATGCCCAGACTGCAATGAGACTCAGCAGGGAAGGGTAACACACAGCTGCTGTTAGTAGATTAGAAAAAAATGTCTACCTCAAGTTAGGAGATGGAATAGCCCTCAGAAGAGGGAAGCAAAGAAGAAAAAGATCTCAGGATGGAGGAACCCGGCATATCTGCGAACAGAAATTAAAAAATGGCCATTTGAAAAGCAAGCTGAGTTGACTAGGCCACATCATCCCAGGAAGCCTGGTAAACATTAAGTCCCAGGTAGGTGTCTGTAGGGATTTTTGGCAGATGACAGGCAGAATCCTATGGTGTCTAGGGAGAACAGTGGGCACCAGGTGCGGGTATGTTATAGAGGAGTCACTATAGCAGCTGGAGACAGGGTAGGCAGTGGGACTCTGCTGTGGTCCAGTGCGTGTACTTGGCAAGGGTCCAGGGGAGGTGAGGGTGAGCAGCATGGGAGTCAAATGGCAGACAAAAAAGAGGTGAATGATCGGGCAGGTCTAAGTGGCCCACACACGTGAGAGGCAAAGTGAATTACTGCAAGACCGACAAGCCCCGCCCTCCACCAGCAGCAGTGCTAACCAGGGGCTACTTAGCTATCCAGACACCACCCCTCCAGTAGGCAGGCCCGGATGTTGACAATAACAGAGCAGAGCCTCTTCCCATCCTGAGACTTTCTCCCCGGTGTCCCAGGTTGCTGGAGGTGGTGTTAACTGAAGGGGATTAGAGAGCATACTGTGACCTGTAATCCAGTAATGCACAAGCCATGCTTTTTTTTTGGGGGGGGGGGGCGTTGAGACCGGGTTTCTCTGTGTATCTCTTGTCATCCTGGAACTCACTCTGTAAACTAGGGTGGCCTTGAACTCACAGAGATCTGCCTGCCTCTGCCTCCCAAGTGCTGGGATTAAAGGCGTGCACCACCACGCCCGCCACACTTAGTGGTGTTGGTTTTACATTCCAGAACCCAGTGGGACAGGAGCAGGAAGAAGAAGGTGTAGTGATTAACATGTTCATTTACAGTTTGTAAGGTACCACACTGATCTCTCTCCTTCTGGACCACTGGTCCCCCCAAATTAAGCCCTAATTCTACCTAGGGTCAGAGTTAAGAGGTATACAGACCTTGCTGTGATCTTACTGTCCCTTCTGAACCTGTTTTTTCATCTTCAAAATAGACCTTAAGCTCCTGCTGGCACGAACTTACCTTACACTCTCACCTCTCCAGAAAAAAAAAAAAAGAGCTCCTGGACCCATATCCCTGTCCCCCACTGGGGGCCACCAGCAGTTTCAAGGTCAAGAGGGACTCTAAGGCAAGAGCAAACTGCTCCCAACTCCAGCCAGAGTCCAAGTTCCTTCAAGCATGATCTGTACCTCTGGGGACTACAAGTGAAGCTCACAGAACTCAGCAGCCCTGGCTCTGCTACCACATGTGCACAACCAGGAAATGGACCATGATACACGTAATATTACATCTTAAGGGTCTCCTGGATCAAAGGCGGAGTAAAGAACCATTCTTGTGTCAGCCATGAATTAACTCCTTCTCATCTGGTGCCTGGCAGAGCCCTCTAGGCAAATGAGTTAGGAAGGTAGAGTTCAGGGCTTGAGGAAGGCAAGGCAGCTGTTGGGAGACTGAGGTGCAGACGTCTGTAGCTGCCTTTCCTTGAATGCCCTGGTATTTTGTCAGTATGTAGGAATGACCTAGCCTTTTCCTCAGTCCCAATTCATTTCCGTCCTAAGCCACCAAACTGCCAGGAAGTCATCCTCACATCCTCACCCCTTCTGCCACCTCCAGGCCCAATACTAATAACTCTTCACAGGACTGGAGTCTCTACATTGGCTTTTGGGGTCTTCTAAAGAGGTGCCATAACATAATTCTCTTAAAAATCAATAGCTCTTAACTGAATCCCATGGCCAAGAGAGAACCCAGAGACCACCTGATTCCCCAAGGTCAAGGGAGGAAAGGATACTCACCTAGTCACCCACAAGGCAATGTGGAAAAAGGACCAGAGTTTGAGACATTACTCTCCAAAGAGCCGTCTTCCTGAGCAATGAGGCCCTTTGCCAGGTGGCCCTCACATGCCATACACTGCATGATAGCACAATGACAAATCTTTAGTCATTCATTGGAAACATTCATCAATTTCTGTGGGATAAGTTCATCTTCCATGGCCCATGTCAAGCTTCCAATGTTAGGTCATTGGAGTCCATTACTGGTAGAGAAACACTTTCCAGGAAGAAGTTATTTATCTTGGCTCGTGGTTGCAGAGGTTCTAGTCCATCGTCAGCCAGAGCCATCTTCTTGGGCCTGAAATAAGGCATATTATCATGACTGTGGGGATGTGTGAGAGACCCCCCCACACACACCTCAGAGCAGCCAGGAAGCAGAGGGAGGTGGCCCTGGCACTTGTATGCTTCCTCCTTTCCCCACTTTCTTCCATATACATCCTCAGCCTATCAGGTAATCATGGCCACAATCAAGGTGGATTGCTAACTTTTGGCCAATGGTCTCTGGAAACCCACTCATAGGCATACCAAAAGAATGTTTTGCTAGTACTCTAAGTGTTCTCAATCCAGTTAAGTTGATCAAGATGAACCATTACAGAGCAGAATTTGCGAGGGATATTTGGGGGCCACAGGGTAGTTGCAACCAACCTCAAAAGCCCAGGTCACTAAAGCATAGTTCACAGTAAAATTATTAATAAGTGGTGAACATGGCCGGAGAGATGGTTCAGGAGTTTAGAGTATTAGCTGCTCTTCTGGAGATCCAGGTTTGATTCCCTGCACCAACAAGGTAGCTAACAACCATCTGTAACTCCATTTCCAGGGGAATCTAATGCCATCTTCTGGCCATGGTGGGCACCACATGCATGTGGTATACAGACTAACATGCAGACATAATAACCATACACGTAAAATAAAAATAAATATATTTTTAAATGTGGTTATTTCTGAATACTCACCTTTGTTTTCTAATAATATTATCTTTTAATTATGAGTACATACTTTAATTTTTTGTTGTTGTTTATCATGACAGGGTTTCTCTGTGTAACAGCCCTGGCTATCCTGGACTCACTTCGTAGACCAGGTTGGTCTCAAACTCACAGAGATCTTCCTGTCTCTGCCTCCCAAGTGCTGGGATTAAAGGTACTCACCACCACTCCCAGCTTTTTCAACTACTTTTTTTTTTAATGTTTATTACTTCAGGTTACATCTCCATCACAGTGCCCTCTTTCCACCCCTCCCTGTCCCGCTCTCCCATCCTCTACCCCCATCCCTTCCATCCCACTCCTCTGGAGTGGAGTGTCCCTACGTATCAGTCCCCTGCACCAGTTTAGCAGTCATATGAGGGCCAAGAGCCTCCTCATACACTGGGGGTTGTTCAGCCACTTTTAAAATGACACTTCTACCTCCCAGCCCACAGCTGATTGCTTGAGTTCCAGCCACTACCTTGGCTTCTAGCCAGAGGAAATGAGCAGGAACAAATGGGAACACATCCTCTTTCATTAAGACAGTTCTCAGGTGGTATTCATGTCCCTTCTACTTATGCCCCACTTAGTCATTCAATCAGATCTTGTTTTATTTGTGTGAATAGTAAGGAGGATAAAACCTAGAATTTCATACATGCTAGGAAAGAACTCTTCCTTTGAGAGTCAAGGTCTCACTATTCTAAGTTGCCTAGCCTAGACTGACCTTGAACTCATTCTATTATCTGCACAAGCATAGAACTTACAACCTCATGCTTAGCCTCCAGTAGCTAGGATTATAGGTGTACACCACCAGACTTGGCATTTGTGGTAGTTTGAATGTAAATGGCCCCATAGGTCCATATATGGAGTGGCATTATTAGGAGGTGTGGCCTTCTTGGAGGAAGTACGTCACTGTGGAGGCAAGCTTTGAGTTCTTGTATATGCTCAAGCCACATCCAATGGGACAGTCTCCTTCTGCTGCCTGCGGATCAAGATGTAGAACTCTTGGCTCCTTCTCCAGCACCTTGCCAACCTGTACGCTGCCTTGTTTCCTGCCATGATGATAATGGACTAAGCCTGTGAACTGTAAGCCAGCCCCAATTAAATGTTTCCCTTTATAAGAGTTGCTGTGGTCATGGTGTCTCTTCACAGCAATTAAACCCTAACTAAGACTCCATTCAACCTGCTTTCATTCATGGCAGCCAAGAGCTGAGGCAAGACTTGGGCTCTAGTATTAGGAAAGGAGAGATAAACTCTGGTGTGCAACTAAGAGTTTCATCCCCAAGACCTATTGGAGTCCTCACAACTGCTCAGCCCAGAGATGCAGCCAGTGTGTTCTCTGCCGTACTCAGCAGCTGGCCACAGAAGGCATCCAGTGAGCTGTTTCTACACATTTCACCTAAAACACACTCAGCTATTGTTCGATAACCTAGCATTTTTTTTCAGTTGCTAATATCTTCATTCCCTCTCTCTCCTGTGGGAGTCTTTGAGAGTTGAGACTTTATCTGTCTGATCCTTCTTTGAATTCACAACTCCTGAATATTTGCTGAGGAAGTGAATGGACTAGCCAAGTATGGGCCCTTTGACTCTTCACCATGGTCAATAACAATTTCTCGCACATGTTCCTGATTAGAAACCCCTCTGTTAAGATGTGTGCATGCCTATGGCCTAAGCTGAGATCATCTTGGAGGCATCTGTGAACCCTTTTATTCAAAGCTTGCGCAAAAATTCAAGGTCTGTTTAGCAATGTGTTTCTACACAATCAGCCTGGTTCACAAGGAATCGAGCCATCTTGTCAGCTACACAGAAAATGGCAGATGTTTTAAAGAAGGAAATGGTCAGACACAGAAAAGGCTGGCATTTCTTCAGCTTTCTGACTCTCCCTTGGGAGCCAGAATTTGCATCTTCACAGCCCCAGAGGAGAGGCACAGCACAATCAATCATTTCAAACTGGTGTTGGGAAGCTGTTCTCACCAGACTGCTTTAGAGACCATGGGGAGAGCATAGACAAGGAATGGTGTCTGAAGAAGTTGCAAATGCAAACCACATTTAAACCAGACAAGGGAACCCCTGCATGGGGTCTGAGGAAGGGTCCAGGCTCTGCAGGAATAATCAGAGGCTTTGGTTCTTCTAGCATCACCGCAAGAAAAGTGACTGGTTCTCATGCAGACTGTTATAGAGAGCTGTTAGACAGTAGATGGATGGATGGATGGATGGATGGATGGATGGATGGATGGATGGAT
>CAJQZJ010004755.1:6886416-6899064 GCA_907164525.1 Lophiomys imhausi | reverse complement strand
GATGGATGGATGGATGGATGGATGGATGGATGGATGGATGGATGGATGCATGGATGGATGGATGGATGGATGGATGGATGGATGGATGGATGGATGACATTATAAGGAAAACAAACAAGGAGATAAACAAAATCCACAGGAAATAGAAATACAAAAGACCAAAACAGGAAGATCATTCCACTCTTTAATACACAAATTCACAAGTGTCACCTTCCCATTGGCAACTCTTTAAAAAACAGAAAACCAAAAAAACCCTGTGCTGGTAAAGGTGAGGTGAGAGGGTGAATTATGCAGCCTGAAGCACACACTGCTAGTGTAACACAAACCTGCACAAGCCTCTGGAAGGTAAGTTTGGAGATGTGCATACAAGAACCTCAAAAACTACACAGAGAACACTTGACACTATAATTCAGCCTCTCATCACTTGCAATATTAATTCATCTGTTCATCATTTCTGATCATCCGTGTTGTTTGCTGTAACAGTTCAGCTCCACATCTCTGGATGAATAAAACAGATGTATTTTGTACTCCTATGTGAAGTTAAAATTTTCCCATTTTAATGGGAAAATTGGCAAAGAATAAACAAGTACCCTAGTCACAGCTCAGAAGAGTGCTGGGTCAACATGGGGCAGTGACAGGTGGCAGTGATGATGTTTTTTCTCTGAGGAGAGACATCAGCCAGGATGAAAGGTGGTGACAGATGAGAGAAAAGAGGAGCACGTGGATAATGAAAACTGAACGTGTAAATGTCAATTTAGGAAAGGCATTTAGAGCAAAGGTCACAACCAGCATAGAGTCAAGAGGACAGGAGAGGAGCCGGTAGTTGGGAAGGAGAGTGGTAGTCGGGAAGGAGAGCGTGTCAGTTGGACCTCACACAGGAGGCTACCAGGGCTCTATTGGTGGGAGAGGAGCAGCTGCACCTCGGGAAATTCAATGGTGTTTTATAAAAGCCAGAGGCAAAGAACAGCCTGGAAGGCAGTAAGTTTCACTGAACCACCCAAGGCAGGGGGTCATTGAGGCTTGGAGAGAAGAGACATTCCCTGGGATGATGTTATTCGGTCACAGGAGGCCAGGCCCTGAGAGTTGCTAGAGATGTCACCACCATTTTCAGCCTCAGGGCTAGGAAAGAGGTGAGGTGGCTGAAAGACCTGGGGGAGGGAAGTCCCTCCCCCGACTCCCGACACTCAGGATATCACTGCCACCCAAAAACTCGCAAGAGACCTTCTTGATGCAATCGCAAGAGGTTTATTTCGGGGGGGGGGGGGGGCAGAGCACTGAGGACGCCACTCATATCCCATGCAGTGGTAGGAGCCGCGACGACAATTTGGGGGAGAGTAAGGTATTTAAACTACAATCCAAAGGGGTGAGGGGAAATACAAGTGGAAAGTACCAGCCCAGCCCATTGTTTACCACAATCCAAGGGGTGAGGGGAAATGCAGGTGGAATGTACCAGCCCATTAGTTAGTCAGCAGGAAACATCTCAGGAATGAATTTAATTTTACTTTACTATCAGCTTTGTGGTTAGCTAGTTCCTGGAGTGTGGCTGGCCTGACTCCATTGCCTGCCACGGGGGTCTCTAAAATGTTTATTCCTCTCATTCCCCACTCCTTCTAGTCCTTAGAACCTATGTATTTATTAAATTTATCATCATCGTACCCCCACCAACCTTGATATTGTTGTCTCAGCATTAAAATCTGTACGGCACTTACTCTTAATTGATGAAAGTACTGAGGGGCCTGTACTAGCGCAGCTGTTTGAGTGTTACATCTAATCCTAAAATTACAGTTAAAGTCAGGGAAATAGGCTCTCTCTTAAATCGCTTAGGGCGGAAATCAAACTCATCCACAAAGGCATCAGTGGGGTGATAGAGTACTCTAGGCATAAGCTGTATTAACATACAATAATCTTTGGTATCATTAAAGATATTAGTGGCAACACAAGGAGTTAATCCTGTGTTGTAGGCCCATCATTTATTATAGGCAGCTGGTGGGTTTTCTAAACAAGTCTCTTTCTCTGATTTTACGTCATGAGCAGGCGTCATGGTTGGTGATATTATTAAAAGTACCCAACACGGCGATGTCCTCATAGTAAGGGGGTCCAGAAGTAAAACAGAGCCAACATCCTCCACATTGCCTAGCCGCAGCACTCCTGTCCCTACCTTCCCTTGGACAGACGTAAAAATCTTGTTGAGTCAGCCCACAGCATCCCTCTGGCCTCCCATACCCGAACATTGTTCCTAGCCCTTTAGGGTGTCTTCGTTGAGGGTCCCTCTCAGGGAGGTTCTGGGGGTCTGCCTCAGGACCTGTTCCAGGCCTGCAGCTAGCTGGCAGAAGTCAGGAAAGGGAGGGGGCTACCTTAGAGATTGACCAGACGACTTCCCCAGTTTGGGAAGCTACCTGCCAAGTAAGTTTTTGAGGGGCATGGGGTTGTCATTCCCCGTCTGGAAAGCATCTGCGATGCAGGCGCAGCTTAAGAGGGTCCACAGTTTTTTTTTTTTTAATCTCTACTCATCCTTAGGAGGTTCAAGAGTTTTCTTCACGTGTGAGGCGTGGATCCAAGCAGAGATGCCCTCTACCTTCATTGTGGTGGAGGTAGTCAAGAGCACCAGGTATGGTTCCTTCCAGTGAGGCTCAAGGTTCCCAGCTCGATGGCGCCGGACGAGTACGGTTTCTACAACCTGGAACTGATGAGGCACGCTCAGGTCTCCAGCTTCATAAGCCTCCCTGAGCTGCTCCTAGGCCTCACACCAAACTACTTCAAGGGCTTTCATGAGGGTGAACAAGGGTTAGAAAGAACATCAGGATCGAACATTCCGCCCGCCTCAGTAAGAGGAGGAGGACTCCCACAGAGAATCTCATAAGGTGTCAGCTTAAACCGCCCCCGGGGTGTTCCTGACCCAGAGTAAGGCAAAAGGAAGGAGGGCTGTCCAGTCTCCCATGCCAGTCTCTAAGGTTAATTTAGTCAAGGTCTCTTTTAGAGTTCTATTTATCCTTTCTACCTGTCCTGAACTTTGGGGACGGTAGGCATAATGTAATTTTTATTTAATCCCCAGTTGAGTGG
The DNA here is from genome assembly GCA_907164525.1 of Lophiomys imhausi. Classification (NCBI taxonomy): domain Eukaryota; kingdom Metazoa; phylum Chordata; class Mammalia; order Rodentia; family Muridae; genus Lophiomys; species Lophiomys imhausi. The sequence continues at coordinate 6,896,004 of CAJQZJ010004755.1, read as the reverse complement.
CCAGTCTCTGACTTACCTGGGCAACGAAAGCGGGTCCATTATTAGACCCAATTACCTTGGGTATTCCAAACCTCGGAAAAATTTCTTCAAGAATCTTCTTGGCCACTGTATTGGCAGTTTCAGTCCTTGTAGGGAAGGCCTCTACCCACCCTGAAAATGTATCTATAAAAACTAAAAGATATTTGTTTTCATATTTAGCCAGTTTAATTTCTGTAAAATCCACTTCGCAATAGGCCCCCAGTTGATCATCCCGGTGTCTTTTTCTAGGTTATACATGGAAGGTCTGGCATTAGTCAGAGCACAGGCTTTGCAGTTCCTGACTATTTTTGCTGTTAAGTCAGAAAGTCCAATTACATAATAGTCAGAGGACCTTACCACATCTTTTAGTTTCTTTTCTCCTAGGTGAGTCAGGCGGTGTAAATTGGTGACATACTCCCATACTTTTTCTTGAGGCAGGACTTGTTTACCGTCCTCTGTTTTAACCATACCACAAGTGATTTTCCAGCCAACCCTAGTTTTTTTATGGCCTGTAAGTCTTCAGGGGTATACCTGACGCTGGTTTTTCTGATATTTTTAAAACCAAGGGTGGTTAAGATCATTGTCCCTTGGGCTGCTCATTTGGCTTCTAGATCTGCCATCTGATTTCCTTTAGCCACTGCATCCTGTGCCTTCTGATGTCCAAGGCAGTGGATAATAGCCACCTTCTTTGGCAGATGTATAGCCTCAAGGAGGCTCAGAATCTCTTTTTTATTTTTAATGTCCTTCCCTTTGGTGTCAACAGCCCCCTTTGTCTATATATTGCCCCATGCACATGGGCGGTGGCAAAAGCATCCCTGCTATCAGTATAAATATCGATGGACTTTCCCTCTGCCATCTTCAGGGCTTGTGTTTAGCTTTCTGGGCAGAAGTTCCTGCTGGCAGGCTGCTAGCCCAAATCACTTGCCTCCCGTCTACCACTGCAGCTCCCGCCATCCGCTTACCTTCAACCACAAAGCTGGTTCTTCTGCCAGGATGTCAGGGCAGCGGTCATCGGCCTCAGGTAGTAGGGTAGCAGGATTCAGGGCGGCCGGGGGAGGGGGGCAAATATCACCCTCTCAGTCAATAATAGGCTCTGGTAGTGGGTCATTCTAGCATTAGTCATCCACCGGTCAGGGGGCTGTCGGATAATGCTCTCAAGGGCATGGGGTGCCACCACTGTAATCTGCTGTCCCAAAGTCAGTTTATCAGCATCCTTGACAAGTAAGGCCACAGTCGCAATAGCATTCAGGCATGTGGGCCATCCGCTTGCAACAGGATCTAGTTTCTTAGATAAATAGGCCACCAGCCTCTTTCAAGGTCCTAAAGTCTGAGTAAGAACGCCTCTGGCAACCCCTGTCCTTTTATTCACATATAGAGTGAAAGGCTTGGTTAACAAGGCTTTTTTGATATCTTTAAAGGCCTTTTGATATTCAGAGGTCCAGGTGAACCCTCCTCCCTCCTTGGTGAGGGGATATAATGGGGCTGCCAGCATAACGAAACCCGGAATCCATAGTCTACAAAAACCAGCAGTACCCAGGAATTCTCTTACCTGGCGTGGGGTGGTCAAAACAGGAATCTTTTTCCTGGCTTCCGTCAGCCATCGCTTTCCATCTCTCAGGGTGTATCCCAGATAGGTGACCTCAGTTTTACACAACTGAGCCTTCTTAGCAGAAGCCCGATACCCCAACTCACCAAGTTCCGCCAGCAGTCTCTTGGTTCCTTGGAGACACTCAGATTTAGTTGATGCTGTCAAGAGTAAATCATCTGCGTACTGTGACAATGTTAGCTGAGGATTTTCAGCTCTGAAGGAGGCCAGATTCCGATGAAGAGCCTCATCAAAGAGGGTAGGGGAGTTTGTGAATCCTTGTGGCAATCTAGTCCAAGTCAATTGTCCCGTTAGTCCAGTGTTAGGATCTCTCCATTTAAAAGTAAAGTCGCGTTGACTGTCAGGATGTAACTTCAAGCAGAAAAAAAAAAAAACATCTTTTTTCCATTTCCATTCGGTCTGGGTCTTCTGTTGCCCAGGTTCTCTGTCTGTCTAGGCCCTGTTCTCTCTCTATCTCTCTATCTCCTACAACTGTGGCCAGTATCCCAGTCAAGTTTTTTTCTTGTTTACAATCCCGCCTGTCCTCTCTCTTTTTTTCTCTCTCTCTCTTTTCTTTTTTGTTTTTTTCTGTCTCTCTTTTATGATACATTTTCTCTGTCTCTCTAATAAGATTCCTATAAAGGCCACAGCCATAGCCGCTCGTTGTCCCTCAGAGGTGGGTCAAAGGGAATGTACCACCTATAGGCCTCCATCAACCTCTCAAGGAATACGGATGGACGGTGGCTCAACAGGACCCTGAAGTACTCCTCTTACCTTGGCCAAATTGGTGGGTCGCCAAGCGCACCTCTGAGACCTGCCACTAGAGTCTGGCGGAAAAACTGTCAGCCGCTCCCTACCTGCAGCCATGTTGAAGTCACAATCTGGTTGATCAAGGGGAAACCCAGCATCGATCTCATTCAGGAGGGTAGTGGGGGGTCCCATTGTCTCCGGGGACATTCTTCTGTGCCTCCAAGAGAATTCTCTCCCTCTCCTCTGTAGTAAAGAGAACCTGCAAAAGCTGCTGGCAATCATTCCAGGTGGGTTGGTGAGAAAACATCAGGGATTCCATCAAATCTGTAAGGCTAGTAGGGTTTTCAGAGAAAGATGGGTGGTTAGCTTTTTAATTATATAAATCAGCCAAGGAGTAAGGGTTGCAAAGCTGATGGGTCCACGGTGGGGGGGGGGTGACCATTTGGAGAGGTAGAGCCACCATGGAATCGGGTCCCTCTGGGCTCAACCCTCTCCGGTCCCAGTACCAGTTGCTGGTCCTCCCCCCTCTATTCCTTGTAGTTCCAGGCTCCGGGCCGGAGCTGGGGCTGGCGCCAGGGATGCATACAGTGGTTGGGGGTAGGGGGGTAGCGGCAGCGGGCTCAACCATTTGGGTGGCTCCTCAATCTCGGGATAGATCTTAGGCGGAGCTGAAGGTTTTGTTTTCAAAGCTGGCTTTTGTTTTAATTTGGCCTCTGTGCCATGGAGAGCCAGGGCTTGGGAGCCTGGCTTTTTTTTTTTTTTTTTTTTACCCAAGGTTTTACCCATGGGGGTGGGTTCTGGACCAGGTCTTGCCAAACAGTAATGTATGGCTGTTGATCGGGATGAGACCCTGGTCCTTCCTTAAAGACAATAGCTTTTACCTCAAAAATAATGGTCCAGTCAAAAGTCCCTTCAGGTGGCCACCCGACGTCAAAAGTAGACCACTCTGAAGCACAAAAAGTCTTCCACGGTCTTTTCTTAATCTCAACTGACAAATTAGCCCTAGATTTAACTTCAGTCCAATGATCCAGTGTCAAACTTAGAGGAGTCGTTCCAGTCTGTCCCATTGTCACAAGTAACACAAAACACAAACACAAGATACACAGAAAAACATTATGAAAAATCCTTCTCAATCTCAAATGCTGGCACCACTCCAGAGAAACAAATGGCCGGGAGGTCTCTCACATCCCCTCTCTCAAGAGAACCATTGTATCCTCCCCGGCACCCAAATGGGTTCCTCCCAGGTGTCCCTGGGGTCCCCTGTCCTCCTGGGACGTCTCCCAGGGCTACAGCCGCTGATCCACTAGCACGTCTGCCTGACCACTCTCTCTGTCTCCTCAAGAGACAGAAACGGCTGTCAAACTAAAAACAACCTTCGCGAAGTCAACTTTCAACTTTTGCACATACCATATAACAGAACCAGACAACAGAGACAAACCTAGGACACAGAGACAGAAATCTCACAAGCCAGACAACAGAAATAGGCCCAAGACATAGAAATCTCACCTCCAAGTGGGTTCTTGTGGAGAATGGGGTGGCTGCAAATTCCCGGGCAATGCACCAAATGAAAGACCCGGGGGAGGGAAGTCCTTTCCCTGACTCCCGACACTTGGGATATCACGGCCACCCAAAAACTCGCAAGAGACCTTCTTGATGCAATTGCAAGAGGTTTATTTCAGGGGCGGGGGGGGGGGCCAGTGCACGGAGGACGCCACTCATATCCCATGCAGGAGTAGGAGCTGCGACGAGGATTTGGGGGAGAGTACAGTATTTAAACTACAACCCAAAGGGGTGAGGGGAAATACAAGTGGAAAGTACCAGCTCAGCCCATTGTTTACCACAACCCAAGGGGGGAGGGGAAATACAGGTGGAATGTACCAGCCCATTAGTTAGTCAGCAGGAAACATCTCAGAAATGAATTTAATTTTACTTTACTATCAGCTTTATGGTTAGCTAGTTCCTGGAGCGTGGCTGGCCTGACTCCATTGCCTGCCACGGGGGTCTCTAAAATGTTTATTCCTCTCAGTGGCCAACACCCAGACAAAGCGGAGTGAGAAGGCCTGAGGCAAGAGAGAAACCAGGGACGACACACAAGGGACTCTCCATTGCACCTTCTCACACTGAGGATTTTATGCTCCCCATTCCACTCTCTCATGCAGGACAAAACTGAACGTCTCAAATTCAGTCTATGGTGAAAACCAAGAACAAAAGAGAAACTATTTTTCTTTCCTTTCCCACCCCCATTTCTTTCTGCTCATGATTTCAATTAAGAAATTGTATCAAGGTCAAATAATTCCCTCAGGAGCTTCTGGTAAATTTCCACTCTGAGAGCACCCATCCCACTCTCCTTTTTCTGTGGCTGCATTCGGGTCGTACCTTTCTCTCACTGAGCTCCCTCGTGGGTTCCCATCTTACTCGACATTGTCTACACAGAGTGGTTGAGCCTGAGCATTACTAGACTTTCTTTCCAATATTAATTCTTTTCCAGAGACGGTCTGTTTTTAAAGGACGCTGGTGGCACTAATGCTGAGGAGGAAGAGCTCCTGTGGTGGAGGTGGCCCCAGGGGACCTTCCTTCTTCTCAAGCTGCTGTGAAGAGCCCTGCGATGCAGACCTAATTGTGTGTTTCTCCTCACATAAAATGTGGTGGTTAATGCAATGTTCATTTCTCTGGAAATCTTGTGTGGGCCAAGGAGGCAGCTGTAACGTGTGTGAACCTGCTGTGGAGAATAGCAATGAGGACATTGGCCCAGTGGAGGCTCTGTTAAGCTTGCATCAGGGAAGCAGCAGTCCACAGAAAAGTACAGGTGGTGGCTGCTCTAGCCCAGCCTCACACAGGTGTCCCAGAAAGGCCGGGGATCCACTGAAACAAAAGTGCATTGCTTTGGGCCACTTTGGGTGACGACATTTTGCTCAAATAGGAAAATTGTTCTGAATGAGGCAATTCCTTTCCCCAGCTCTGAAGCTATTTGATCTTGTTGAAATGGGTGGTTTTGGGGCTGCAAAATAAATCAGTTTATGAAACAGAGTTGCTAAATAAGGTTCTTCTTGAGCTATCCTGTATGCGGGAAGGGACTCCCTCCTGTACTTGGAGTTTCTCATGGTTCTGAAGCCTGCACTCCCATAGATGAAGTGGAAGAAAGCGAGATGTTTGCAACACACACAGAGACAGGTTTTTAATGCTAAGAAGCCTTTCTTAGCACAAATTCAGGAGCCTGTGGGGTGATTTCATTAAACCCCACACATCTCATGTCTGCCTGAAAACAACCAAGGATGCCCATTTAAAGGAAAGAAATCTCCTCCCCTCCCCACCCCCAGCTACTGAGAATGCTGCAAGGTGCCTTAATAGGATCCCTCCCCATACCCCTACCCAGAGGGAGCTGCAGCTCTGCTTCTCCCCACGTCCCCCCAACCCCAGGCCTGGCCAGGGACAGCTCCTCTAGAATTCCACAGAGGAAATACAACCAGGTATTCTTCCAGGAGTATACCCTGAACTGGCTGGAACAGCTAGCTTTTCTTGCTTCTTTTGGTTTCAACTAGGAAACATTTCTACCAAAGAGAAATGTATAGGAAAATAATAAGACTGCCTACTAAATTTAATCATTTGCCATATTTGCTTCAGCTTCCCCTCTGCCCTGCAAATGATTTAAAACTGGGTAGAACCAACCCTTCCAATTCCTTCCCTCTCCCCTGATCTGAAAGGGTTTGGTTCACTCACATGCTAGATAGACTTCAGCCTGTTTACTACAAATGCGTGAATCCATAAGCTATACAGATCACTGTGTTGTGTAATTTTAAAAACTCATTTACATGATAGTCATTCTATATGAATTCTCCTAAAGCTATTTTTTTTCACTCAGAATTATATTTTGGAAGAAACAACACACCATAATCTTGACTAAGGAGACTCCACACCATAAAGAGATCAATTGCACCCAACTTAATTTACAGGTTGAATACAACTCAAACTTTTAAAATACTACCACATTTTCTTCCCTGGAGCTAGGCAAAGTTGATTATGAAGTTTACTTGAAACAAAAAAAAAAAACAAAAAACAAAAAACAAAATAAAAAGCAAAGCTAGTTAGAGAATCCCAGAAAGCAAAGAGCCATCTGGAGGCCCGGCACCACCAGACATTAACACATCCCGGAGAGCCTGTAGTTAGGAGTTTGGTATTAGCACAGGAATAAACAGATAGTCCTGGGGGACTGAAAGAAAATCCAACTGCGTCTGGAAAGTTATTGTATGAGAAACGTGGCTTCACAAATCTGTGTGCATAGATTTTTTTTAACAAATAAGTAGTGTTGAGATAATTGGATAGCCATATGGGAAGAGTCAACCCTGGATCTCACAGCATACATAGAGTAAAATCCCAAATAGCTTAGGCATTTAAATAGAAAAACTAAAACCATATAGTTACTAGACAAAACCTGGAGTGAAAACTTATACCCTGGGTATAGGATAATTCTTCTTAACTATCAGCACTAAGGGGAAAGACTATTACATCTGAACGCATCAAAATAAAAACATTTCTGCAAGGCAAAATCACTCTGGGCAAAGCATGAAGACAAATCAAACCTGGGTGGAGACCTCCAGGCTCCAGTCTCAAGACACCATCACAGCCAGCCTAGCCTGTCCTTATCACACAGAGGCTGCTGTAGTTGCTGATCTATGTGGGGCCCTTGGGTTCCAGTTTCCCATATAGGAATCTAGTTTCTGGTCTGTAGCCATACTGGGAAATTATTTAAACTCTACATACCTCAGAGTTCTGATCTACAATGAAAAAAACACCAGCATCTAGCTCTCAGGATGTAAGAAAAAGTTGAGTTTCTGTCTTAAATGCTTAGAACATACAAAGCCTTTTTAGCCTGTCTGTGTGTCTGTATGTGAGTGTATAGCATGTGCATACATGCCTACCCATGGAAGCAGAAGAAGCTAATGGATTCCCTGAAGCTAAAGTTACAGGCAGTTGTGAGGTACCTGACATGGATGTTTGTTGGAAACTGAGTGCAGGTCCTCTGGAAGAGCAACAGTGTTTTTAACCACTAAGCCACCTCTCCAGAAACTTGTTAGTTTTTTCTTAATAGATCTTTTATTTATTCTTTGACAAATTCATACATCTAAACAATGCATGACTAAAATTTATTATATTTACTTTTTAATATGGTATGTGTAGAAAAAAATTAAATTACATTGGGTTCCATTTGTAGAAATTATTTACCAGTATTTATGTTATATTTAATTGGTTCAGTGGCTAATCCTTAACCCACCATTATAAATTAGCACACAGAGACCATATGGATTTTACCAAGCCTTGGCCTGAGTTGTGCAATCCTGGCCCATCTAAGCTAGCTCTTAATTCTATTACCCAAATATGACCCCATATATACATATATCCTCTTGGACTGCCATTCTCCATGATACGCCGATGTTCCTGGACATGTGGAATGAAGTTCTTTTTTCTAACCCATGGTGTGTGCCTCCTTCTTCCTGCTGCTGGCTGGAATGCCTTCTTCCTCTGTCTAAAGCACAGGCTTCCTGCTCTAATCTCAGGAAGTCCTACCTTTCTCTGTCTTTGCCCAATCTCAGGCCTTCGCATTTTATTTAACCAGAGTCAATGTAAGTAACAGACAGCAAGCAGGACCAATTAACATTTAGAATGCTTAACACTACCCCAACAGGTGTGTGTACGTGTGCCTGTGCATGCAGGCATTCTACAGTACTCATGTGGAGGTCAGAGGACAATTTGCTGAAATCAGTTCTCTCCTCCCGCCATGTAGGTCTGAGGATGGAACTTGGGTTGTCTGATTTGGCAAGGAACATCTTTACTTGCTTAGCCACCTCACTGGCCCTAAACAATGAATCGTATGTATTTTGTTAGTTTTAATAATAAATCTGGTTTTGTTGATAATCCTATTTATTTTCTATTTCATAAATTTCTGTCCCTGATATTTTCTGTAAATATTTTTATTTCCTCAGATGTTGGGAAAGGATGAGCTGTTCCCAACCAAGCCTTTCTAGCTCTTTCTGAACTCTAGCTAGCTGGTTCAACTCAGCTGCTCTAGTTCAAATTGGGATGTTGGGATCCTCTTCAAGCTGACTGATTCAAACTGGCTTCTCTTGACTTCTAACTGAATTGTTCTGCATGACCTCAAAGTAATTCTGGCATTATGCTTTAATCTTCTGACTCCACATTTTCTGCTTGTTCTGTCTGCAACCTGTGTCTGCAAAACTGTCCTGGTAAGAAACTCCAGGTAAAAACCTCTAGGTAAAAAACCAACTCTTTCTGCACTGCTCTTAAGCAGCCTCCCTTTCCTGTCCTCTTCTCATGAGAGTTGGGTATCTTATTTCTGACTCATTCTGCCAAATCTTTGATTTGTTACTTTATCAGCCCCTCAATTAGATGTCACTTTCAAATATGGCTGCTTCCTTCTATAAACCAACCTGATCTTCATTGTTTGGGATTACAGGTGTGTACTAAGGGTGTGTCTTGATTCCAGCCATATCATACTGACATCCAGAGCATGTCTGCATCCCAGTTGGATCACATGGACCTAGAAAGTCTTTGGATATAATCCCTTTCCAAAGCAGCCATATTACTGGATTAAAATTCCCCTACAATTTTTCCCTACTTTTCTTGAAGTTGTTTTGTTATTCTTCTTAAAAATGATTTATTTATATTTCATGTTCATTGGAGTTTTGCATGTAGGATCCCCTGGAACTGGAGTTACAGACAGTTGTGAGCTTCCATCTGGGAATTGAACCCAGGTCCTCTGGAAGAGCAGCCAGTGCTCTTAACTGCCAAGCCATCTCTCTAGCCCTTTGTTATTCTTTTACCCTCTTGGGTTGGTTTTGATGCTTTCTGTTTGGTTGGTTGGTTGGTTGGCTGTCTTTGAGATATAGTCTTGCTGCATAACATCTCAGGCTGTCCTCAAACTCAAGATCTTGCCTCAGTTTTGGAATTGCAAACATGAATCACCACAGTTGGCCTTCTCCTCCTCAGTTAAACTCTAGACCCTTACCTTCTTTTCTAGCTTTTGCATTTAGGGCTAGACAGCTCTCCAGTATGTTTTAGTTGCATCCTACACATATTGAAGAATTATAGCAGCTGTAACTACCACTTACTGATGTTGAGTGCCCTCCTACCAAGAGGAATGTTACATTTCTTCATTCCCATCAAGTTGGGCCACACGGAAATGTGAGTAGAAGTGATAAATGGCATTTGGAGGTGATTTC
>CAJQZJ010004755.1:6863723-6886406 GCA_907164525.1 Lophiomys imhausi | reverse complement strand
TGCAATCCAAGCAACACTCAAGAGGCTTAGACAGGAAGCCATGAGTTAGAGACAAGCCTAGGCTCCATGTCCAGACCTTGATTCAGAAAAGGAACATGAAGACCAGGTGGAGAAGGAAGAAGACAAGGAAGAGCAGGTGGAGGAGGAAGAAGACAAACCTTTGGTGAGTGGGTAAGCCACTAAGACTTGGGGTTGTTTATCTCAGAATTTCCTAGTTTACTCTGGCTGACAAATACAATGTTCTGATTATTGTTGGGCTTAATTTCTTTTTAGATATATGAATATTCTAGTAGTATTTTTTCTCCAATTAATTACAGGCTTGAAATGGAGGTGTTCTCTAATCATCAGATTCTGTCATTTGATCAACCTGGTTGACTGTGCGGACACTTCCTTGCATTATTATTACTTTTTCATTCTCTTGGTTGGTCCACGGCTGAAAGAAGAATGCCATATCCTCTGTGCATTTATCAGTTTTTATTTGTACTCTCAAGGTAGGCTTGCTGTCTACCATGTGCTTCTCTGGTTTCCAGTTTCAGGTCTCTAGGGAAGGACAGCTCTAGAGGATCAGTGGCAGCTCAGGTCTGCCTTTTCTAGCTGTAGGCTCTTCTGCGTGTTTTAGAAGAGCCGGGATCCTCTCTTTGTGTGTGTGTGTGTGTGTGTGTGTGTGTGTGTGTGCCTGTTTTTTTGTTTTTGTTTATTTCTCTGGGCTTTTCCAGACAGGATTTCTCTGTGTAGCTGTCCTAGAATTTACTCTGTAAACCAGATTGAACTCAAATTCAGAAATCTGCCTGCCTCTGCCTCTTGAGTGCTGGTATTAAAGGCATATGCCTCGCCCCTGACTAAGGGATCTTCTCTTTAAAATGTGGGTCTCCCCATTCCCTGAAATCTTGACAGCCCACAGTGAATTTTGGTGACCATCATTTCTGAGTAACAAATAAAGACTTCCTAGTCCACTGTGGATATGAGACACAGAGAGGATGAAAAACACACTTTGAATTCAGACTGTGTGGTACCTGCAAGGAGTTAGGAGGATAGATCTGTTTACAGCAAGCTCTCTTGACCAGATCATTTCTAAACTTGGCCATCTTGCTAGGACTTCTTGGCATGGAGGTATTGTTACTATGTCCCTGACAGGCCAACACCCAAGAATGGGAAGATGCCAAGAAGATTCTTGCCTGTGGACAGGAATAGTCTCTTTAGAGCCTGATGGGCTGGGGATGCTCATGTAGGACTGAAGGGCTGTTGTCATTGTCATGACATGGTGATTATAACAGTTGATGGTGAAGGAAAGAGAAATATACAGAGTTAGGGATGGGCCTATGCAGGAAAGGGTGTTTCCAAGACAGGTTAGAGCCAGTTATACAAGAGGTTTGGGAAGGTTTTGAACACTATATTGAGAAGGCTACACTTAAAGCCTAAAAGAAATGGGTCCCTATTAGAAGTTTTGGCAGAAAGAACTCACAGTAAGAAATGAATCTGGAAACTGTCATAGATGAAATGTGCTATGAATTTAACATGGGGTGTTAGACACCTATGACTATAAAAAACAAAGGAACAAGACTCCCTATCTCAGTGGACTTGAGAAGGAAGTGGACAGACAGAGAAAACTTCAGGTGCCAGCCATGTGACAGTGTAACAGCCAGGATCAGAGCCGCTGCCAGCTACAACATCCTGTGTATAGCTTACTAAGCAGTTTAGTCTTGAAATTGTGTACAGAGCACATTATTATTCATATTTTATAGATGAGATAGCTGAGGCAGGAAGAATTTAGCATCATTTCCTGCTTCCAGCAAGTCAATAGGAGACCTGGATCTGGGATAGAAGAACAGCTTAGCAATTCCTTGCCATGTGACCTGGAAATCTTGCTCCTCTGTACATCCCCATTGGTAAAGGTCAAGTTGAAATAGCTCATGCAAACACCAGGTATATAGGAAGCTCTTGTTGTCACTATTGTAGCTGTCATCACTGCTCTTGTTGCTATTCATGGCGTGTGTGCATGCTGACATAATAGCACCCAAGGCCAAGGTCAGAACCCTAAGGTCAGAAAGGTCTAAGGTCCTCTGAGTCAACATCCTCCCAGTGAGTGGAATCTAATCCCTCTCTCTTCACCTCAGTTACTGATAGTGAAGTTCAGAGGTCACTGAGTGCCAGAGATCTTCTTCCAGTCTCCAAAGATGAACTTGAAAAACTAAGTCTATGTTAACATTGAAACCCTGGTTTCTCTTCAGCTGGTAGCACACAGCTGCTTCTGCTCCAGGACGGAATCAGAGGCACACTCTTGCACAGATTTCTTCTTGAGTCTGCATGGAGAATAAAATGGGAAGCACTTAAGTAGACATAGCCCAGGCTCGGGATTTTGTTGAATGCCAACTCTCAGCCCCCATCAGGGCTCCCTTCTGTTTAAGCAAATGCAGACTCCACACTTTAAATAGAAATGATAAATTATTGACTATCATTGTGATTGATTTGCAGACTGTCTGCTGACCACCAAATTGCTCCAATTGTCTCCTAAAAGAAAATTCCATAACTCATTAGCACACATCCCACACTAACATCCGTCAACTTAATGATACTGCAATTGCTCTTTGACACTAATTACCTTTTCTAACTAATTTTAAATGTGGTATTTTGCTAATGACTGAGGCTCAATGCAAAAAGCCCCATTTTCCCTAAGCATCCTGTAGTCAATGGACTTTCATGCCTACGTAGAGATTATTAACAGTGCACCCTGTCCTGATCAACGGCCCTGTGTTGCCTCCCTTTGAACAGAGACTTCTCTATTCTAGGCTCCTTGACATAAACATCATTTTATCTGGTGAGTCTCCTGAATATGGAGAAACAGAGGCTGTTTGGATGAATTTCTATCTTGGAAAGAAAGTTGTGAAAGTGATTTTTGGTGGCTGAGTTGCCATGTGTAAGCTTGGCTCATACTTGCTTGGCTCTCCACACTCTCTTGTGTGTCATCCTCCTGCAGTACTCCAGGGTGGTTAAGGCTGAGCCCATGCTAGGGAAGCATTCTGTCCTTGAGCTACATCCCCAGCCCTAGAACATGAAGATCTTATGTAGCCATCCCACAGCTGCATTGCAGGGTCACAACAGAAAACCTCTGCATTTGACCTCTGTGATCCCTCCCCATGGGTGGGGCCAGCACAGGTGACACTTTTCTTACAGAGAGAAAGTGACAGGCTGTCATTTGAGAGATTGAGTTACAGATGAAAGGGGCATAGAATGACTGTCACAAGCCAGAGTAGTTGGAGCAAGGAGGCTAGCACATGACAATAGGCAGGTGGTCTCTTGGGCTCTGTCAGGGCCTGTGAGCCCTGCCAAAGTGAGTTCCTGAAAGCTAAGGGTGTAGGAAGGCCTTATTTGCCATTCTGCAACTCCTGGGGAATCTACTGTGTTCCCAGACTACCAACGACCCTCAGGATTGTGCTGCTGGTTTCTGACCTTGACCTGAAGACCGATAACCCAATACTGTTCTTCTACCAGCGGTTAGCAGTAGAACAGTGAAGTACTACTGCACCGTAGGGGGTAATGCTGGAAAAACAATGGTTTCCCATAGTGGAAGAACATTCTGAAAGAGCAAGAGTGGCTGGGTACTGCCTGTAGAAATGCTTTGAGAGGGATGGCAAAACATATTGGCACCTCCTTCTGTGTGGGGTAGTTCTATCCCCATCCTTATTGTCAAGACCCAGAACCATACTCTGACACTGAGAGTTCTCCAAAGAAGCAGCCCACAGAAAGTGTCTATCACTGGCTCTCCACATCTATTGGCTCCACATTGTTAGATAAAGTCTGCCCTAGGTCAAAATTATTTTTCAAATGATGTCTATATCAAATATGTACAGATATTTTTCCTTTGTTGAATATTGTTCTCTAAATGACATAATGTAATAACTATTCACACTGCATCAGTTTAAAAAGTAATCTAGAGACAATTTAAGATATATGATATATGTTAGTCAGCTTTCAGTCACTATGACAAAATACTTGAGGTAATAAATTTATTAGAAACAAAGACTTATTTTGACTAACAATTTCATATTGCTCTGGGCCTGTGGAATTAGAGTACGTTAAGGCAGGAACTTGTGAAAGAGATGACTTTTCCCTTGTGGTGGCCAAGAAGCAAAGAGAGACAAATATTCCCAACATCCACTTCAAGGGTGTGCCCCCAGTGACCCAACTTCCTGTATTCAACTCCACCTCTTACAGTTCCATCACCTCCCAGCAATATCACAGGCTGATGATCAAGCCTTCAATGCATGAGCCTTTGGAGACACTTCAGGTTGAAGCAATCACACAGGGGAAGAGGTATACATAAGTCATGAGCAAATACTATACCACTGTACATAAGGGATTCAAGCATCCATGGGGTTAGAAGCCTGAGAGGAGTGCTGGATTCAACCCCTTGTGGATAATAAGAAACTGGAAACACAGCTACAGAAGCTGAGAAGTCTCAAACAAGCTGCTGTCCACAAGCTGGTGACCTAGGCCAACAATGCTCTCCTTCACTCAGAGGCTGGAGCCCAGGAGCCAGAAAAGCCAATATGTGAGGGCAGGAGAAAGGATAAGATGGCTCACCTCCAGTAGGCCGCCATCAAAGGGCCACATGCTTCCTCCCTCTGTCCTTTCATTTCCCCCAGTGCTTGAGCTGGCTGGAGGCCCACCATGCTGGGGAGGGAAGGCGACTAAAACTAGCCCTTCTGTTGCTCATCTAGGGGTCCCCACAGGCACACCTGAAAACAACATTCAGCCAAGTATCTAGACATCTAGAGCAAACTGATATAAAACAAACCATGACAGCCTGAAAGCACAAACATCTGAACAATGGTCCTCATTTCAAGGGGAAAAACCTGAGGTCACACACTTTTCTCAGTGTCCCAACATACACCACAAGCCTCTCCAGCACCAATGGGCCCCAATTTCCTGAAGTTCCCATATCAACCCAACACCTTCCATGTGTTCCCAGGTAAGTGCCTCACTTCCTGCAACCATCTCCTCTCCTTCCAGATTAGGATAATATTGAAACAGTCTCCCAGACACCCCTCACCACCCCTAAGAACATGAAATTTTAATGAATGAGGCCCATCCCTGACAAGGCTCAGCATGATGCCTGATGCAGCGGAAGCACACAAATTAATGCTAGACATTATTGAAGGATTGATGAAAAATTCCATGAAGAATGTCAAAAATACTATGGGGAGCCATGCTTTTAATTTATAAGACTCTCTAGCCCACAAATACAGCAAGTCTCCTCCCCTACAAAATCCATACAGTTTTCTGAAATTTTCAAGATTGATGACACCCTTGGTCAAAGCATCAGGCAAGGCAGCTATCAAAAGCGAACCAGAGTCATCTATTCCACCCCATGTCGATAGCCTGCAGCAAGGCTGAGATTTGTTGGCTAGGGCCCTGGAAAGTCCATAAAGCAGAGGAGGTTGGGCAGCAAGATCTGTTTAATTCTCACTTCCAAAGGGTTGTTATCCAACACATCCTTCCTTCTCCCAGCAAAGTACATCACAAACTGCCATCCCCAGCTGTAGAGACCCACAGATCACCAGCTCCCACTTGCTGTCCAGTTTGGTGCTAGCCTGCACTAACTCAGACCCAAGAATCAAGAGGAAAATGTGATTAGTCCTTTAGGCGGCTGCCTAACAAATTTATCCCCTCTCTACCCCCAAACACCTTGAGATATGTGTCTATTAAAGTCTTGGAGAAATGATGATTTCACACACACACACACACACACACACACACACACACACACGCACACACGCACACACGCACGCGCACCCTACACTCCCATTTGAAGTTCATGTTCATTAGCTGCTAAGACCAGCTGGAGGGCCACTGGTTACGGGAGGAGACACAGCTGTGGCTGTGAAATTAATGAAGTTTCCTTCCTTGCCCTCCTGAGCCTGCATAATCTACAACCACTGTGGGTCAACAGTCAAAAGCCCTAGGGAAGCCTTCCTACCATAAACACCTCAGGCTTTCTGCTTAATAAAGTATATGAACTCCACATTTGATCAAGAAGAACACCATTTAAAAATACACCGAGAAAGAAAGCCACAAGCAACTGGCAGTATCTTATAGGAGAGACGGGAGGCTCTGTTGGACCTTTTCAGGCCTCAGTGGTGATGTCATGATGAGCAGGGCTAGGCAGGAATAACAAAGGCAAGGAAACTAGCTCACCAACTCCAGGGAACACACCCTTCTGCCATGTGTAACTGAGGGGTACAACCAGGGACTCCTGGCCCATGCAGAGTCCCCAGTCTGTAGGTGGGGTGGCTCAGAACAGCTCATACTGGTGACTTTAGGGAAGCTTTGCTTGAGACGGAAGACACAGAGGTGATCCCAGCAATAAGGAACAAGGAGAAAATTCATTTTAAGGCCCAACTTTCACCGTGAAATAATAATCCTTGCCTTTTGCAAACCCATCCCTTCCTGACTTTCACATCAGAGATAAAGTATTTCCATATTTGGGTACTCATCAACATCAGGAACCAGAGCAAGCAGGCTACAAACATCCTCTCCAACCCATGACAGACCTAGAGGATCTGTCATCTGAAGAACAACCATCTTGTCCTTTCCTTTCCTTCCTCTCCCTAAAATGCTGAGAGATCAAACCAGTCCATTGCCTAGATCCCACTTAAGTGAAGGGCTATTATCCTCCAGGAATCAGGACAATAAGAGTCCTTTATTTTCCTTTCTCACTGGAAGTTGGAGGTGGAACAGTTATTTTGAGGCCAGAAGGAGGCAAGCATGTACATGCACACCTGTAAAGACACATACACATACCCCCCCAACAAACACATATACACACATCAACACAATACAAACTAAACAAACATACAAAATGCATATGATTTGGGGGCTGGGGAGATGTCTCCATGCAGTAAGCATAAGTTGCTGCTAAGTTATGAGGACTTGCCCAGGGGTTTGGCTGTCAGCAGCTAGACACAGCTACTATGATCCTTAGCTCTCAGCAGCAGTCAGGACCAGCTAATGTGATCGCTCCTCATTTTCAGTGTTAAGACCCATGACTCTTAAAAATAGCTATTGTCAAGGCTTTCCAGTCTCAGGTCTCGGGACCCTGGGACCTAGGGTTGTAGCTACCAGGTCTTGGTGTCAGGAGCTTTGACTCTCAGGGTTTGATAGCTCCCTGTAACTATCCCAGCAACCAGGGTCCACAGTTTCCCATAGCCTTCTGTATTTTCCCATCTTTAACTCTTCCACAGCCTTCTGTATTTTCCTGCTGCCCATTGATATCTCTGTTCCCAGTCTCTCTCTAGAACTCTTCAGCCATCTTCTTGCTATTTCTGTTGCTGCTGCTGCCCCCAGGGTTGCCCCTGCTGCCACCATTGTCACTGCAGCACTGCAGTGCACCTCTTCGTGTGACCAGTTCTGCCTCCTCTGCTTACAATAAAACTCCGAAGTTGTCAAGGGAAAGACCAGTTGGGAGGAAATGAAGGATTCTGTCTGTGGCCAGCCCACCCTTCTGTTGAGCCAGCATGGCAAGTGCTCCCCTATGGTCTAAGTGAGAAGAACTAAGGTCAGCAAGGTCATCAGGGGTCACTGAAGCTTGTCTTGCTTACAGGAGTGACCATGACTGGAGTGTGTCTGTAGCTGCTGGAATGTCCTAGGAATGATTAAACAGTATCCAAAACAGCTGGGTGGACGGGAGGACAGTCAGGCCAGCTGCCAACAAAGGGAGCCTTCTGCAACCGTTCCATACCCAAGGCTGTCAAATGTAAGGAGAAGGCCTGTGAACTGGCCTGCCCTTGACAGTTCCAGTCATTCACAGAAAACATATGTTTTCATGTGGACTTCGCCAGAGCTCAAAAAAGGGACAATTCCAATAACATTCAATAGTACTTGATAGATCTAGCAACGCTTAAAGTGCCCTAGGGGGAGGTGGGGTTTTGCTATGTTAACACAACTAACCTCACAATGAAAAGAAAACAAGGGCACCCTTGATGCTAACAAGGGGCAGAAGGACAGCGAGTAGTCCAAGGTCGCACAGTTAGCAAACAGCACAACAGCGCCCCAGACAGTATCGCCCTACTGGAGTCTTCACAATCACTGTGGGCAGAGACCAGGTCCAAGGGTTTCTAGCTCTCTCACAACCCAGCTCTCCACACTAAGGACTCATCTGCTCAGTATGCAAAGAACGAAGACATATTTGTCCAGGAAACAGTGTCTGCTCCTCAGCCCCCACTGACCTCTGCCCTACTCCACAGCAACACATTCAACAGCAACTTGGGAAATCCATCTGCATTATGCAACCCACCACCCCTGGAGCATGCTCTCTGCAACGTGACACGTGTCCTTCATGGGAAGACGGCCCATTTCCTGCACAGCATTTCAATGGTGCTATGTGAGAACAGGACTGGACAGTCCTACGTCAGGTCCGGTGGGATCCAGGTGGGATGCCTGGACCAGAATACTGACAGGTGACAGTTTATTGTGTCAGATTCTTGCCCCAGATGTGCAACTGCCACCCTCTTCCACCCATAAGAAAGTACACTGTTTAGGCTCCTAGCAGCTAGGACAAGCATTATTTATCCTCTTTGTTTAATTAGAACAACTGTACTTCCTTCTTAGTACCTCAAGTATGACCTTCAAGCTTTGAATGTGTGAGATCAAAGAATCCTTGTCATAGCTCACTGATGCCAACACACACTTCAGCCGCACATCACTACAGAGCTTGACTTGATGCTGCTCAGCAGGTGACCCAGAACATGGTGCAGAATCTCCATACCACACAATGGTTTGTGGACTCCAGACTGCCAGGAGTTCTTCACCAAGTTAGTGGAGCTTGCTAGGGGGCCCCATCATCTCCAGCTTGGTATCTGAGGTGGCACAAAAGGTTCATGCTGGACTCTGTAAGTATGATGAACCTGTTCTCCAGCTAGGCAAACTGAGGCCGGTGATGCTCAAGAAGGTTGTCCTGCACACCACCCTCTCCACCCATTCTCCAACACATTGGACACTCACCAGACACCTGTGGAAGGGACTGGAAAGAGACTCCTGCTGGGTTAATCCTTGAAAGAATAGAAAACAAAGAGACCGCTCAAGACATTTGGGGACATCAGCATGAGATGGCCATGCGTCATAGCCCTGGGGACACAGAGCTAAAGTATTCAGGATGATGTTTTTGGTTGCAAATGACAGCATCTACCAGAAATCTAAGGGTGGAATGCTCAATTAGATGGTGTGACAGGGCCACCTGAAGAGATTATCTCAGGTACAACTAAACTAGATCAGGGTCCAAGTTATGACTGTTGGAATGCCCCTGAGCCTGTTGGTCCCTCGTTTTCCTCTGGTCCTACACACACACACACACACACACACACACACACACACACACACACACAAAAGAAAGATGGCAACTGATAATCCCCAGTCTCACCTTCTATCCTTTGTCCCTTGGTGGCAACTCATGGCCCCCATTGTTACAGGATAAGCCTCCATGTGCCACTAAGGGAGGAAACAGTTTTTGACTCAGTTTGTGCCATTTGATGATCTGGTGGCCAAGTGGGCACTCTGACATTTGCCCTCCCCACTAACTTCCAGGCTATAGTATCTTTGGTAACTTCTTCATTGAGGCCCTTTGGTTCCCTTGTGGGTCTCACTTTCCCTCCTTGGAACCTCTAAGAAAGAGCACACACAGCAACCCAGAAAAAATATCCCTGGTGGGAAGCTGGGGCAGCTCGAGATGGTAGGGATTTATGCTGCCAAGCCCCACCATAAGATTCTAAATGCAAAAGAATTGGTCTCCATGAAAAGATTTTCAGCAAAATGGAAATGGAAACATAGGAGATGGTTTAACTGTGCTGTTCGGAAAATTGATAGTAGTATCAAGCTGGCTTAATAGAGCTCCCACTGGAATTCTGGTACTTTCTAGATGGAAATCCAGCCTGTTAGATAATGCTGATTAAAATGCTCCCATTCAAAATGTCTTTTGGGTCACAATGTCCACAGAAGCAAAAGAGTTGGGTCAAAATGTGACAGTTCGAGACCAAAGGGAGGTGGGATGGACCAGCACCCTAAGGGAAAGACAATGACTCAAAAAAACACCTAGGGGCAGAGGGTAGGGAGGCTGGTATGGGCAGACAGACCACCAAGTACACCCCTCCCTGTGGCCCTGCTAAGACCACACTAAGACACTTTATCCCTACAGGTGATCCCTAGGAGCTCTTGAGGGAGGGAGGGGGCTCCTTCGCCCTCTGTCTCCCTCCTACCAGCCTTCCTGGCCCTCTCCTGGGCCATCATGATGCCAAATAAGACTAGCAAGAAAAATGCTAAGCAAGAGCTTTTTTTTCTTTCCTAAATGCCATTTATTATGTTTGTTTTTCTAACCACAAATGCAGTATGGTGGAAGGGAGAACTTTCAGAGGACACAAGAAAAGAAACAGAAAAGACAGCAGTGCCACCATCTCTACTGACCAAGGTAAAATCTGACCAGAGCCTGGCTCTCACATGGTGCTGAAGCAGGCTCAGGCCAACAAAGCCAACAGCAGGTAGAACAAGGCACCAGCCAAGGTCCTGATGCCTCTGTGGGTCTGAGGATGTTCTGGATGCTCTGTGATCTGAGGTCTAGGCAACCAACCACCTGCTACATCACCTGCAGCTAAGCCAGCGGGGGCTGGGCTTGGCAGACAAATAGAGGTCACCTTGGTCTCCATCCCAGCCCCACAAGGCTGACCTGAGGTGAAAATTCCTTCTCGGACCATGCTTGATGTCTCCCAGACAAGGTCAGGACTTGTCACTCCATTTTACAGATGGAGACTGAGGGCAAAAGATGTGTGTTCCTGAAGATTCCAGGGCTGGGAAAGCAATGGGATCACGTTGCAGACCTCAGCTTGTGGGTTATTTTTGTTATGGTTGTTGCTACTTTTTGTTTTGTTTTCCTCTACTTATCATTTGTAGAAAGAGGGGTCGGGACAGAGTAGAAGATAGGAGAGGGTAGAACGAGAAGAAACATGGATGAGGATGGGACAGGCCCAAGGCTGGAAACACTAACATTCCCTCTCAGAGGGCCCTCAAATTCAGCAACACCTACTTCCACAAATTCTCACTTTCAAAATACAGTGGCAAGCAAGGTGAGTCATCTTTGGTCAAGAAATCTCTCTACTAAAAAAAAAAAAATCTTGTAGGCAGCAGGGTGGATCAAGCAGGTGAAGGTACCTGCTGCTAACATGACACCATGAGCTCAGTCCTTGGGACTCACATAGCAGGAGAGAGCCAACTCCTTCAACAGATCTCCACTCCTGATGCACAAGCTAACTACATAAAAATGTGATTTCTTCTTATTTTTTATCTTATGTGTATAGGTGGATTGCCTGTGTGTGTATATATATACACCAAGTGTCTGCAGTGCCTACAGAGGCCAGAAGAAGGTGTCAGATTCCCTGAAACTGAAATGACAGAAGGCCGTGAGCTGCCATGTAGGTACTGGGAACTGAACCTGGGTCCTCTGCAAGAATACCAAGTGTTTCTAACCATTGAGCATCACACTTGCCCCCTAAAAATGTAATTAAAAGAAAAAAGTGTTAAGAACTTGATTTTCTTTCTGTTTCCAGATCAGAGGCCCTGAATGGCTGGGAAGGGATTTCTTTTAACTGTCGCTGCAAGGACTCTCTGCTAAGTTACAAGCTGACACGGGACAACCAGCAACCATACCCAGACTTCTAGGAGTGCCACTGAAGATAAGCAGACCCCAGGCCCTGGCCAGGCCCTCCTAGCTCCCTATGCTTCTCAGACAGGAAGCTGCTCTCCGCAGCCCTTAGGAAGACAAACAAAAACAGCTGCTATTTTTGAAAGGGTATTTTTGTCAAACAATCTCTGGTTTCCTTCAGGAATTTCAGCCACACAGCCCCCTTGGTGATGCGGTTTCCGGAGCTGACACACATCCGATTGGGCAATTCAAGTTGTTACCTCTGTCCATCTACCCCTCCAAGTCTCTGTTCCCAGGAGGGGACACCCAGGCTGAGCAGTGACTCAAGTCCCTCCTCCATCCCTGAGTCCAGCAGTCTCACCCAGCCCTTGCCTATATAAGAGGGTGTGAGGACATAAAGATTTGGAGAAATATGAGTCGGCTGTGGAGGGTCACACCTGGGACCCCAGCCCTCAGGAGACAGAGGCAGAAGGATCAAGGTCCAAGGTCAGCCTAGGTTTATGAGAGACCCTGTCTCAAAAAAACCCCAAACCAACAGGGTTCAGGGGAGCAGGGCTCACTTCACCTGGCTTGGTGTCTATGATGCACTGTTAGACGAGGTGGTTCATGCTTTTAATCCTAGCACTTGGGAGGCAGAAACAAGAGGATTGTTGCAAGATTGAAGCTAGCCTGGCCTACACAGTGAGTTCCAGGACAGCCTGAGCTATACAGTGAGGCCCAGTGTGTGTGTGTGTGTGTGTGTGTGTGTGTGTGTGTCTGTGTGTGTCTGTGTGTGCATGTGTTTCTGTGTGTGCATGTGTGTCTGTGTGTGCATGTGTGCATGCGTGCATGCCTGTGTGTGTATATGTACGTGCATGTGTGTGTATGTGTTTGTGCACGAGCGTGTGTGCATGCATGCGTGTGTGTGTGATCATCCATCTATTGCTAGATACCTTGGTTGATCTCCACCTTGCACTCAGTGTTGAGATTCCCTGTACACTCATCCTGGTAGGCAAACCATGCCTACCACTTTCCTTAGAGACATAGCAACAGGGATTACATGTTAATAGAGTGTTGCAACAACTAATGAACACTGCAGCCTTATTCATGGACAGCACCATTCCAGGCAAATAAACAGAACCAAAATTCCGAGCCAGGGAACCTATTTTCTGAGCCTGGACTCATTCATGGTTTAGGTCAACCTGGTCAAATACTCCATCTACTCAGGTTGTAGACAGCACATTGGATACACAGAAGGAAAGAAGTTCCGGGTGTCCAATGCAGATTGTGAGTTTGAGAGGGCCTGGAAAGAACATCTTCCCCATTGAGCCACAAGGAAACAAATGTCCATGAAGTTTCACCCTGATTAGCAGAGAACTATGAATCCAGTGGGGTTTTGTTGTTTGCTTCTTTTATTTCTTCTACCTCCTAATTCACCATTGTTTCTAATGCTTTAAACTCTCCCCAAACACATGCATGGTCACGTACACACACTTCCATACACGTATGTGCACACACACTCAGCTTTGAGAGGCCCGACTCCATAAATCAGCTGAACCAGTGATTTTCTCACTTCATTCCAGAGTTTAGTCTCCTTTGGCCACGGTGGGGTGGACTCAACCACTCTCCCGTAGGAATGAGATCCTGCTAAGTGACCTGACCTATCTTCCGGGCTTCTTCACCAAGTGGAGAGCTGCTGAACACTGACCTTGGCTGGCAGAGCGTGCGGGGGAATTAGCCACGCTCTGCTCTTTCCACACTGCACTTCGCAACTCAGTCCTCATCTGAGTCTGTGATGCTGTCAAAGCAGTGAGGGGTTTTAATGATCCAGTGATGTGTAGCCTGGATTGGGCCACAGGTCCAACACAGCACAAAGATAGACAGCAGCAAGTCACTTCTCTTTGTTGCCATCCCCTAGACTCTGTAGTTGGCTCATCCAGAAACTAAGAACATGCTCCCCAGGGTGGAGGACAAAAAGCGTGTTCCCGGGAGCAACTCCCTGCCTGAACATGGCCTCCTCCCAATGTCCCTGTAAGCTGTGGACAGTCCCTGGACTCTAGCTTCATACATGTGTTGCTTATTTAGAAGAGGACAGGCTGTCTGAGGGCCAGATGACTCTGGAAGCACAGTGTGTCCCCAGAATTCACAAGTCACTTGTGCTCTTCCTTGGGCCACTGGCTCATTTGCGTGCAGGCTAGAGACATCTAATTTGTTCTGAAAAGCACAGCACCCACTGCTACAGGCCAACACATTAGGAAAAGGGTCAGACCTGTACCTCCACCACACTGACTTTTCTAGCATTTCCCCCTAAAATCAAATTAGTGGTATATGGAAATGAGCTGAGATAATTCATTACATTAATTTACCTAATTTTGGAGGCAGACCTGAAATAAACAGCACCTTGCTCTCTAACACTTAGCCCTCCCAGGGTATTGATTTCTGAGTCACATTAGCTCTGTGCAAGAACCTTTTTATAGCCCCAAAGGGCTGCAATAGGCAGCTTCCTCATGAATATAAATGTCTGCTTAGAGGCCCCAAGACATCACTCTCCAAGGTCATTTCAAGGAGTGGCAGGCACAGCGGGGTGGCCAAAGTTCACCCAGGAATCTGTAGGGCATGCATGCGGGAGCTCCATGAAGGGGCCATTGATCCTAACAAAATCAATGCCATGAACCACAAGAAGTCCTAGCAGGGGAACCTGGGTCATTTCAGGTTCCTGCCAGCACTTACACTAATAGTCTGTGCGACCAAATTCTGTCACCTTATTGTACATCCCCATGACTGAGACAGTCCATGACAGGGATAAACTTGCCACAGAAGGAAACCTGGTGGCCCAGTAATAGTTTTGCTCTCTCATGCTTTTCAGTGGGCCAGGGGTGGGGGGGCATTTTCAGAATGACACATTTCTGCCAGATGGGATAGATCAGTTCTTAAAAGCACTTGTTGCCAAGCCTGATGACTTGAGTTCAATTCCCAGGATTCACATAGTGGAGGAAGAGAATCAACCACCTTGGGTTGTCTTCTGACCTTGTGCTCATGCACCATGGGGCATGTGTATGTGTGTATACAGACAGACAGAAGACAGAGAGAAAGAGAACTAATACAATATAAATGTAATGTTTTTAATTAAAGAGAGATGAAGAGGACATATTTGCCCAGCAAGACTCCCGGTTTGTCCCAGCACTGTACTGGTATCAACTGTTTTAGAGAACTTGCTAAATATGCCAGAGGATGAATGTCACCAAGCCCAGAAACCTTTACCACCAAATGTGCAGTCCTGGAAGTGGCCAAGGAAGCCCTGACCCCCCAGGAACATTCTCTTCCCTAAGCCATTAAGCTAGATCTCAACCTTCCTAAAGCTTTAATACAGTTCTTCATGCTGTAGTGACCCCACCTATAAAATTATTTCATTGCAACTTCATAATTTTGCTGCTGTTATGAATCCTAATGTAAATATCTGATATACTGGATATCTGATATGCAACCCCCAAAGGCGTCCTGACCCACAGTTGAGAACCATTGCCCTAAGCTCTCTCTGCCATTTCTGGGTGTGGTGATCTTCTGCCCCTCACCCAGGTCTCAGGTAGACATGAAGCTGTGGACACACATCCACTCAACTCACAGCTCATCCCAGATGTACTTCACAGACCTGGACAGACCACTGACCTCTTGGAAGATGAGGGCATCTTCCAAGACGGGAGTGTCAGAGTGGGTTGTAGAACTGATTAGAGCAGCTGGTAATGGTATGGTAGCACAAGTTGGAGTAAAACAAGGAAGGGTACAGTTTCCCTTTCTAGATAGAGTCAGGGCTCTGGAGCATCTTCATAAAAGCTGCCAGATCTGGATCTTAAAGAGACATGCTCAGGTGTAGATGTTCACTCTGACCCTGGATGAGATTCGCTCTTAAACATGGCACTTGATTGGATGGACCATCACTCATCATTCACTCCTGTTCTGTCCCACATTCACTCTGGGCATGGTCACATGACTTGCTCTGGTCAATGGGATCTGGGCAGAAGCACAGAGTTGGGGTGAGCTTGGGGGTTCTAGCTCTCAGTCTAGGTCTAAAAGCTCAAGGCCTGTTTCCACTAACCTCTTAGTGGAGTGGAAAGCACCTACCTTCACCTTGAGAAAAGGATGCTCTATACAGCTGCTATCCCTGGGTCCCAGGTCAAATCTAACACACCGCCTTATCCCCATGCCCACTAAGTCCCACTACTTGGCTGAATTCAATTTCCCAGCCATCTGAGCTCCTCCCTGGATCCCAGACCCAATGTGCTGCTTCGTTCTGCTTCTCTAGCCTCCACCTGATATTCTGCGGCCCCTTGCTTCCCAGCTCCTACCACCAGATACAGCATAGGCCCAGTTACAGAGAAGAGACTAACAGTGAGGGTGGGAAGCCATGAGAGCATGGCTGCGCACCCAGAACACATTCTCTTCTGAATCATGAAGTGACAGGGCCAGAGTTTAACCTGGATCTTTTTTTTTTTTTTTTTTTTTGATTTTTGGTTTTTCAAGACAGGGTTTCTCTGTATAGCTCTGGCTATCCTGGAACTCTCTCCATACTAGGCAGGCCTCAAACTCACAGAGATCTGCCATTACAGATCATTTCAAACTGCCTTTTGAGTGCTGGGATCTGAACCCGGGTCCTTTGGAAGAACAGCCAGTGCTCTTAACCACTGAGCCATCTCTCCAGCCCCCATACTTTTTGTTTTGAGGTTTTTGTTTTGTTTTCAAGACAGTGTTTCTCTGTCCTGGCTATCCTGGACTCACTTTGTAGACCAGGCTAGCCTCAAACTCAGAGATCCACCTGCCTCTGCCTCTACCTCTCGAGTGCTGGGATTAAAGACATGTGCCACCACATCTGGCTACCTGAATCCTTTTAAACCCATGATCCAAGTTCTTCTTGCTGAATCTGTGAATTTTGGAGAAGCAAGCATAATTTCACAGTACTTTGGAACCTTTGATCAAGGGGAAGGTGACCTCTCCCATCCAGTGCATCACAAAAGGGCCAGGTAGAATAGCCATTTTCATAGATCAAAATGGTAGAATATTAGCCACTGTGAAGGCTCACCAGAGTTATGACTGGTTGAATAACCAAACTAAATCCTGCCTTCTCCATGGCCCAGAAAGATTTCAAGAGAGGCTCTTGAAATGACTATGCAATAGAGATTGGCCACTGACTCACTCATGCATTTCCTCCTGGGCAACCAGAAAAACCACAACTTGCAGCTAGTTTAAGGTCATAATCCCTGAGTATTAAACAGAGATGTTGAACAAAAGTGATGCGTACCACTTTCAGGATTGCCCAAAAAATTCATGGACAGTGTTGTCATGACAACCCTAGAGACCATATGCTGTAAAAAGTAATTGTATGAGCTGGAAGAGCCTCGATGATGAGTCATCTGCCCAACCCATGGTAGAGTGTAATCTGAGTGAGAACATACATTTATTGTGTTTATCTATCAATACTTGGAGAATGTTTGTTATAGAGGCTAGCGTGATCTATCCTAATAGAGAACTGGAATGCTTTCAAATGCATATGACAAGATTATTATAAATACATAGAGGGCTATCTACAAAGCAGCTCCAGTACCCAGATTAAAGGACAGAGTCCATCTTTCTACTCAGCTTTCCTTAGGGTATTGGCTCTTGTTCTCACACTGATCAACACATAATCAAATCACAGGATGGCTACAATACTCCTGGCATTTCATCTGCAACTCAGATAGGAAAAAGAAAAGCAAAGAATGGGGCAAAAGGATGAAGGTCATTGAGTTTGCCCCACTTAGTCAGCTCTAAGGTTTCATTAACCAGGCCAGCAAACACCAATGACTTACTAGTGGGGACAATACAGGGGTATGCTTGCCCAATGTACTCACAATTGGTCTCTTGGGGCAGTGGGACCTACCCTGCCTAAGACCAACAAATCTATAACAGGTTCCAGAGCAAAAGATGAGAGACATAGCTACTGTGTTGTCAACAGCAGCCCTCCTATGCACCTGGTAAGCTCATGTCTGCTCTCTTTTTCTAGGAAGGGCTTCACTTAAGATTAGATGCTGCCTTGCTGATCCTTTGCCTTTTAAATCATCAGACTTCAACTCTACCTGCCTCAGAGCGTCATTTCATCACCTGTCCACAAGCCTGGTTCTCATGGAGAAGACTGCTAACAGGCTGGTGATGCCCAGAGTAGCATGAGATGGCAAAATGAAAAAATGGCACTGTTCCAGGTCCCACGATCACAGTGCCGCTCCTTTGTGAGTGAGGACACTACCAACAGCCTTCAATAGATCATTGGAAATCAGCTGAGCTGGGTAAAAATTAGTCTGCTTGATGTTTGTGAAAGTAAGGAAGGGGAAGAGTCTTGATTGCAAGGTAGTCTGTGAAAAAGCAAGCTGAAAGAAGATCAGAATGAAACAATTTGAGTACTTTAGGCACCCAGATACTCCTGGTAAAATGGTTTCTAATGGTTTAAGAGCGAAACCTTTAGAAACAGACAAAATCACCAGCTATTGAAACAGATGTATGTGTGTGTGTGTGTGTATTCTGCAAAGTAGAGGTGAGGTAGATGATGATGATGATGATTATAACAGACAGATGATTTATGAATTAAATGGTTGAGTGGGTACATGGATTGATGGATGAACAGATGGATTTCTGTCATATAATATAGTATGCATTTCATAAGATATGAGTATAAAAGGTTTAGAGTGGGAAGCTGTGCTGACAGAGATGTGAGGTTAAAACAACAGGCACTCGTATATGGAAGAGGCTGGAATGAGATGCTCTACAGTGTAGCCCTGTCATGAAAGTGTGAATGATGTTTCTTTCTTTCTTCCTCTTTATGCACTTATATTTTTATAAGCACACACAGTTTTTACATCAAAAAAGCTACTTAGAAAACCACGAATGTTACTAGGAAAGCATGGAAAACTGGATAGGGCAGAGGGACAGAGGGACAGTTTGTTCAGTGGAGTTTGTGCTTGGAGAAGTCACTCTGCCCTGTTCTGAGTGTCCTCTCTGGTGACTGCAGTTCTCTTGTAGCCAAGTTCGAGGTCTCTCCCACAGACCCTGTGACTGTGTAACCACAACCAGGCCTTAGCTGTGATACGTGGGGATCTTCTACAGGTACAACCAGAACGAGTCATCTTGAATCACGTGAGACCTGGATATTCCTACCTCTACCTGCATCCCCCTCAGGGTGGTCTCTCTGCCCACAGAGAACAGTACTGCTCTATTGACCTTGAATTCCTTCCAAATTCTGGAGCAACATTCTAAAGTCTCCTATATACTGAGCAAAGAGGAAATCTAGATTCCCTCTTATTTTAATCCAGAATCAGCTACCATCCAGTCTTATTTTCTTCCATTTTACTGCTTTATAATTTCTTGTGATGGTTAATGTTGATGTAAACTCGACAGATCCAGAATCACCAAAGAGACAAGGCTCTGGGCACATCTGTGAGGGATGTTTTAGATTAGGTCAACTGAGGTGGGAAGATCCACCCTACATGTAGGCAGCACCATTCCACTGGCTTCCAATCTGGATTCCGAAAAAGAGAAAAGTGAGCTGAGCACCAGCATTCATTGCTCTCCACTTCCTGACTGCAGATACAATGTAACCAGTTGCCTCACATTCCTACTACAGTATCTCCTCCATGGTGAATTGTGTTCCCTAGACCTGTGAGCCAAAGTAAGTGTTTCTTCCCTTAAGCTGCTTCTTCTCAAGTACTTTGTTACTGTAAATAGAACAGGAATGAAAACACACTCCACTGAACTCCAATGAACATACCACACTGATTTGTAACTCCTCAACTTAGGTTATGGGAAAACTTAGGTTGCTTCTGAGATTTTGATATGAACAGCTTCCCCATTACTGAAGTCAACTACACAATGCCAAACTCCTTCCCAACTAATACAATTTGTTTTTAAGGACAGGCTCTCAGGTATCCTAGGCAGCCTTGAACTATGTATTCAAATATGTCCCTGAACTTCTGATCCTCCTGCCTCTTTCTTCCCAGTGCTAGACAAGTACACACCACCTTGCGAGCTTTATTATGTGCTGGGAACTCAACTTGGGGCTTTGTGCATACTAAGCAACCACTCTCCCAAAACCCTAGAACCCTAGCAATGAAATCAGAGAAAAAAATTCCAAAGAGATTGTATAAATTCTCTATATGCCTTCTCAATTTTTCTATAAATCTAAGCTTGTTCTAAACAAATAAATTTTGTTTTTCTTAAAAAAAAAGAAAACAGCTTACACAATATAATGTTCCCTTTTAAACTAAAAATTACTCTAAATATTTGGGTCACAGCACTGAGTGTTGCAAATGAAAAGTAAGGGAATGTCAAATTTTGTGGGAGTCTGTCAACTAGAGTTAGGGGAAGAAAGGACTCACTGGTGCTTATTATAGTAGAGGGATGAAGGATGGAAAGGATCACTGGGGACCAACACTGAGCAAGCATCCTTAACAAGTGCTTCTCATAACAACATCCCTCACTTGTAACAGCAGAAGAAGTGTATATATAAACACACACACACACACACACACACACACACACACCACATGCATGTACACATGCACACACCCACACACGCATATATCTAATTCCCGGGTCCTTGTCCTTGTACCTGCCTCCTGGTACCTGCCCAGAACCCAATTCTCTGGGACTGTCTCTGTCATTTAACAGGAACATGGAGCTCTGAGACCCACTGTGTCTGAGGCTCTGAGCCCTGCCCTATCATACATCCCCAACACAACACACATTTTTCATTGGGTCAATCACCCTGTCCTCAATAGCAGTCCCATGTCTTCCCTAACCCTATTCTACCTGTGGTCTTGGCTCTAGCCCTTGCAGCATCTGGTCATAATACCTGCTCAGACCTTTCACATACCCCACCCATATGTAAACAACAACAACAAATCTCTACTGTTGAAATTGGCACTTAAGCCCTGACTGTGGCCCTGGCTCCATCTGGCCTCATCCTTTACTGTACATCCCAAGCCCAGTTCCACCCTTCCCAACATACATGCCCTCCTTCTCTCCTGCAACTCAAGGGATGCCATCCCAGCAAAGAGCCCCTTTTCTCCTTCTAGAAACTCTTGGCTTAGTTGCCCTCCCAGGCTCCCTTCCCTAGGGCATTTCACCCAAGTCTTTGCCACACTTTGTCCCCCACCTGTACATGTACAGGAGTCTCTCCACAGCCTGCTTCCCCTCTCCCTCCAGCAGGATGGATACACTGAGGGTCAGTCTCCCTTCCCACCCCATCCCAGTGTCCAATCAGAAAGTAGTTATTGAGTAAATGGGCAACTTGTTCGTTTTCATGATCACACATATGGCCTCTCCACTCACCACAATTACATTTTCCCTTCTCCAGTTCAAAACCTTGCCCTGCCTGCAGGGAGGACACTCCAGTGGAAAACATCTGACTGGAGAGCAGGACAGAGGATGGAAAGAAATCTGGTGTCTCCTGTTTACTATGAGGCCGAACTTGGAAAGTAAATATGCAGCCACAGCATGCTGGATGGGTGGAGACAGTAGGTTCTGCCACACCATCTGTGTTGACCAGGCAACTAGGGGCTCTGACAGGCTACAGACAGCAGGCCTTGGGCCAGCTCTCTGCTGGATCTCTCTCTCAAAAGGGCTTTCTGTTAACGTGAAACAGAAATGGGGCACTTGGGGACAAGGTGTCGGGATACTTGGGGTCTGCTGGTGTGTCCATTTTGTTATCCTCAGTGAGAAAAGCTGGGTGCAACATTTCTGCTAGGTGCAACTGCATATAAAAGGGTAACAGAGATCTTACAGGACAGTCCTGTACCATTTTACAGAGATGGGAGTCAGGAAGGAGAAACAGGGGAAAGAAGCTGCCTGTGTCTAAAATCACTGTGGGCTGGTTAGAACCAAAGGGGAATAGGCCAGCCACACTGTCCACACACTGGCATGCTGTGAGCCACATGCCCTTAATCAGCAGCCCAATATCCCTGAATTGCCAGGCAATCTATATCCCAAGCATCTTGACAACCTTTCTCCAAGTTCCAGCCAGCCTGTCCCTAGAGTACACTGGTATGACCTTCTAGTACCTGTCAGCTTGTCCATCGATTATTCTGACAACATGTCCCCAAGTGCCAAGTGCCCAGCTCTCCTTTCACTCTGACTATCTAGTGGCCAGGCCATGTGAAGGTTCTAGCACTTCCTGCATTCACAGCACCAGAGAAGGCTGATCTGGGGAGGACTTGTGGTACATGCAGGGCACTCTTGCTATTTTGCAAGTGGGAAAGCAGAGAAGGAAGGGACTGGCCCAAGGCTGCACAGCAGTACAGAGCCAGTGGCAGCTTCCTCTACTGTGCTGAGATCTGGAGGTGTTCTTTTCAGAGCCAAACTGAGAACCAGGAACTTCCATCTCACTGTGTCTAAAAAACTTCAAGAGTCTCACTTTGGTGAGAGGACATTAGTGGCAGCCACAGCTGGCCATTATATGGACACTTCTGTGTAATCTCTGCCCTAAAGCCCTTGACCTGCAGATTCATAGCAACCTTCATCCTGACTCTGAGAAGCAAGAAGCAATTATACCCATTTCACAGCTGAGGAAACTGAGGTTTGAGGAGGTTAGCTAGCCTGTCTTTGAACACCTGGAGTCAGGCTGAGTTGCAAGCTAATCCCCTGAACTGATTGCCACTCACCCAGGAGGACAGTAATCAGTAATCAGCATCATGCCTCTCCTCTCCAGGAACCAATCTTCCCTGCTCATGTCATGCCAGGGAAGAAGATGGAGGGCAGAAATCAGTGCCTTTGTGATAGATGACACATGATCCAGGGACATGACACTGTTCAAACTGCCTAGCCTCCCTCTCTGTGGCTTCAGTGAGCACAAGATGGATGGGTTTGGGAGTGTAGGGAAGCACAGGATGAACTCAGGGTTGTATAAACAGAGAGGACAATGCTTCATAGACAGACATACAATCCCTTCCCCAAGCCTGTGTGTGTGTGTGTGTGTGTGTGTGTGTGTGTGTGTGTGTGTGTGT
>CAJQZJ010004755.1:6761344-6863713 GCA_907164525.1 Lophiomys imhausi | reverse complement strand
TGTGTGTGTGTGTGTGTGTGTGTGTGTGTGTGTGTGTGTGTGTGTGTGTTTGTCCAAGGAGAGTGACCAAGAAGCCACCTTCTCTACAGGACCAGAACTGTAGGATGTATCTGGGCCAAACAGGATGTCCTTGGCTGAGCATGACACTTTCCTGTGTTTGCTAACACAGAATGTGCACCCCTCATCCTGGTGGCCCTGAAGAAATGTCATCACTGTTCCCTGTCAGAAAAATAACAGCAGATAAATCAACTTTATTAGCCCAAGGATGACCTTGGAACTGCCAGTCTTCTGTGCTGAGTGGGGAATGACCCTAAGCCCCCAGTCATCAAGAAGCACCTGCTTGTGAATCTAGGTCCAAGTGTGGCCCTGGGCTGAGGACTACCTGCCCCGTGTCCTCATCTCTCAGTTTCTTTATCCATAAACTAGAGCCTAAACCAGGACCTTCATCCCAGAGAACTATGGGAGTGTGAACGTGAGCCTTGTCTGCTAATGAAAGTCATAGCGCCAGGCATTGGGGTCATAAGCAATAGGAAAAGGGAGGGGCATCTACGGCAATGGTCACTCTCTTTACTATTAGATCTCTCATTCCTTGTCACAGCCTTGCTCTGGCCCTTTGGTGAGAACCAGGTTCCTGAGTTCACTGTGGCAGCTCTCTACACACACCCCAGTGTTCTATGAGGTCAACAGAGGCTGATCCTGCACTTGTCATGGTCCTTGCCTCCCAAAATGCAGGCCCTGGAGGATGGGCTGGCCCTGTGACTCACTTCTTATGAACAGAACACACCAGAAGTGATGTGCTATAAAACTGATGTGTTAGGTTATAAAAAGTCCATGACTCCCTCTTCCCTATGCGTGCTCTTGTGTGTGGAGGCCAGAGGACAACCTCAGTGTTCTTTAGCAATGCCATCCTTCTACCTACTTTGAGACAGGGTCTCTCACTGACCTGGAGCTTACCAGTTAGGCTACAGTAGCTGGTCACCAAGCCCATGGATCTGCTGGGATCTACCTGCCTCAAACATCTGGGATTCACAAGCACTTGCCACCAAACCCAACAATTTTACCTGGCTTCTGGGGTTGAAACTGCAGTCACTGTGCTTGTAAGGCAAGCCCTTTACTAAGTAAGCCATCCTTGGAATCTGAAGGTCATAATCATGAGACCACACTGTGGAGGGGCAACTATAAACCTCCCCAATTATATCTTGAGGCTAGTGAAGGTCTGGACCCTTCTTCTAATGGATCTAGTCAGAAGCTGTAGGGCAAACCTGGCCCTCTTAGGTGATCTGATCCCAAATTCCTCATCAGTCATGTGGAAATTGTGAAATGATAAATGCTTTTGAGTAAAGTAATATGGGGGCAATAATGTATGAAGCTGTAATATGTTTTCATGAGTTCCCATTCATCCATCATGACCCAGGTGGTAAGCTGCATCCTCCAAGAAGCCTCTCGTATCACTGTGTACTTTCCCTTGATCAACTTCCCATTCCACTCTCCAATTTCAGTTAACATGGCAGGCAATGTGACCATGAGCCCCTGGAGTAGAGAACGGTCCTTAGTCACCCAGGTACAGCCTGAGATGAAGACTCTGTCACTTAGTTGACTCATCACATTTATTCAATGAGTAAGTGACAAGCAGCAAATGTCACCCACCCGGGCACTACCCTGCATGCCTTGTCCTCTGGCTCTTGGGAGGCTGCTTGGCTCTCTCCATCCACAGTCCACATGCTGGCCAGCCTGAGCTTAATTAAGTCCAGTCCCCTCATCAGCCCTAGGGGAGGTGACAATGCTTCCCAGCACTTATTCTCCACAAGTATTAGCAAGTCCCCTCCACTAATGAGCCTTGGTCTCCCTGTGGAACAAGATGGAAAAGGGACCAGCAGTCATGGCCCCTCACTCATGGCCTCATTGCACCCTGATTGCACCCCCACTCCACCTTAAAGTTGCTACCTCCCAGATGAACAGACTAAGGTGGAGAGCTCTGTGGCAGCTCGTTGGAAGCCACATAAAGTGGTAGAGCTAGGATCTCTCAAGGCAGTAGCCTTCTCCATGGCAGAACAGGCTCCCAACACTAACCTGGGACGGCTCACAGGCTGCTTGGACACCCGCTGACCTCTCACAATACAGTTGGTTGTCTGTATTGTGTGACTCTGACCCTTTAAAAAGACATGTCTGTACTCCAGAACCTGTGAATGGGATCTTGTTTGGTAAAAGAGATCTTTGTCATTGTTATTTAAGGATTTGGAGGTGAGATCATCCTGAGTTAGAGTAGGATCCAAATCCCAGGCACAAGTTTCCTCATGAAAGACAAAACAGAAGAGTTAGTAGGATGGTTCAATGGGTGAAATCCTTCTACCAAGCCTGACAGTTTACAACCAACTCCCACAATTCACATAACAGTGGGAACTGACTCTACAAAGCTGTCTTCTGATGACACACACAAGCTATGACATGCTCGTGCACATACACAAAATAATTCATAAATAAACCATTTTAAGACAGAAGACATACATGGTAGGGAAAGCAATGTGAGGACAGATGCAGCCATAAGTCGTGTAAACCAGAGACTCCCAGCAGCCACAAGCAGCTGGGAGAGGGACCAGCTGACACCTAGACTTTAGGCTTCTAGCTTTCTGACCAGCAGAACATAATCTATTATTTTTAAGCAACCAATTTTGAGGTCATTCGGTTTTTTGGCAGTCTCAGGAGAAAATACAAAGTCTTATGAAGAATGATACTACTTTTGCATCATATTGAGTAAACTGGGGCTGCCTGTGGCCGGATGTTCCTAGCCTGGAAAAGACCAGACCTCCTCATCTCACCTCACGAGGGACTAGGAGAGAAAGGCTCCAAGAACCTCACTTGGGCACCTGGGACACAGGGCACCTCAGGGAGCACCTTTAAACACCAATGCCTCATGCTCCATGATTGTGGTGACCTGGGACACAAATGTGTCATTGCACTATACTAATGACAACATCCTCCATTTGTTAAGAGTGGGTGTTTAGGGCTGTGTTGGTCAGCCTTTCTTATTGTTGCAACAAAGCACCACTTAGGAGAGGAAAAGCGTATTTTGGTCCACGGTTTCAGACGGGTCAGCCGTGGTCACTTGGCTCCATGCACTTGGAAAAAACAGTGTGTTGGTGAGAACATGTGGGTAAGACTTCTCAGCTCATATGCATTGGGGTGGGGGGAGGAAGGGAAAAGGAAGAGAGGACAGATGGGGATAGAAGGATATGAATCCAAAGACTAGACATATCCTTCCAGAGCCTTCCCTGAGTGACCTACTTCCTCCACCTAGACCCCACCTCCTCAGATTTTCACAGCTTCCAAAAATAGGATCAGCAGCTGGGAACAAGTCATCAACACATTAGCCTGTGGGAAATATTAATTATCCAAGGAGAAATCACCACCTGATCCCTCAGTGCTCTGATGGACTAAGGTACTTCAAAGTTTGGCAGAGTTCTGACAGCATGGATGTAAAGGAGGGACAATGGACTTAGGGAGAGGATGGGAGTCCCTCAAGATTGAGTGCTGTGTCTCAGATATTGTGTCTCGGGTACTGTCCCCTGGTGCTGTGACTTGGTGCTGGGTGATGCTTTGAATGAAAATGGCCCCCACAGGCCCATAGGGAGTGGCATATAGGAGGTATGGCCTTGTTGGAGGAAGTGTGTCGCTGGAGGTGGGCTTTGAGGTTGCAAATGCTCAAG
Organism: Lophiomys imhausi; assembly: GCA_907164525.1. Lineage (NCBI taxonomy): Eukaryota > Metazoa > Chordata > Mammalia > Rodentia > Muridae > Lophiomys > Lophiomys imhausi. The sequence continues at coordinate 6,860,009 of CAJQZJ010004755.1, read as the reverse complement.
TCAGGCCTAGTGTCTCACTCTGCCTGGTGCCTGTGGATCCAGATGTAGAATTCTCAGTTCCTTCTCCAGCACCGTGTCTGCCTGTACACTGCTATGCTTCCTGCCATGATGATAAAAAGCTAAACTTCTAAATCTGTAAGCCAGCCCCAATTAAATGTCTTCCTTTGGAAGAGCTGCCATGGTCATGGTGTCTCTTCGCAGCAGCAGAAACCCTGACTAAGACAGTGCTGTGACTAGTTGGAGTGACTTCGGGTCTATTTCTGAGCTAGTCTTGTCTATCAGTTCACTAAGAATCTCTTTCCTTCTGAGATGGACGGCTGAGTACTCCCAGGCCCCTAACAGAGTGGGGCAACTACTCAGCATCAGAGTCTGGAGCACACACTAACTTCTGCCTGCCTGTGAGTATGACAAGTGGTTGTCAGTGCAACTACCTCTGGAATTAACTAAAACCCAAGCGGCTGGGTATACCATTTGAGAGATGTTTTGCTCTTAATTACATCATTTGAAGTGGGAAAACCCACTTTGAATCCAGACCTTTTGAGGTGGGAAAATCCACCTTTATTCTGGGCCATACCTGGTGACAACCTAAACAAAGGGCGTGGAAGAATGAGGCACTTCCCTTTGCCTGCCCTCACTGCTGGTGGCAAGTCCATTGCTTCACTGGCATTAGAGTCTACTTCTTCAGGATTCTGGTGTATACTGATGACCAGCTAAGACATCCAGCCTCATGGACTGAACAACTACAGGACTTTCCATTGGTAGACAGCCATTGTTGGATTAACTGGACTGCAGCCTGTAAACTACCCTAATAAATCACCTTTATATGGGACGTGGGGTAGAGAAGTAAGGGGACAATGGAGGGGGAAAGGGAAGAGGGAGAGACATTCTATTGGTTCTTTTCCTCTAGAGAACTCTGACTAATTCACTGGTGTGAAAGTTCCCTTCAGTAACCTTCCTAGACCTGACCTATGGGATCCAAGGTGATCTGCTTAGATCCACAAACACTGTGAGCACCATCTCCTCCCCACCCCTGCTCAGCCTTCATCTGCTTCCTCTGACTGTGTTATAGCCAAAGACCTCCTCCAGTCTGATTCAAGCAAGCCCACCCCCAGGAGTGTTCCAGGTCCCCTATGCCCAAGGTTCTCCCTGTCAGTGCCTGTGTGGGTGGAGTATGAATTGGGTGGGGATGTCTAGAGTGGAAGATTGGCTCTGGCATACAGGAGAAAATAGCAGAGACATGTCTGTCTTGCCTTCACTCATTTTCTTGTGGACAGGTTTTCTCCTGACATAGGTGATGAGCAACAAATAGAGAATGAGAAAACCTTTGGGACTGACATGAACCTGCCTGGGTCAGGTTTGTATTTAACACTATTTCTATGCCAGCTCTGAAACTTGACAAATGTGGCCTGCATGAAGGTAATGGCTGTGCCTAGAGTTTGACCCCAGTTTGACCAGAGCTGAAGATTGGGCTCACAAGGCTGCAGGAAATCTCTAAGGAACTATCCAGACTCCAGTGGCTGTGCCTCAAACAAAACCCAGCCTCCCAGGCAAACAAACCAGCTTGCCAAGGACAGACCCTTCTGATAAGAGAATTAAAATGACCATGCAGAACATACTGTCAGAGCACTCAACACTTTCTCCTCCATGAAAAATAAATAAGTAAATAAAACACTGTTGTCTGTTGTCTTGAGGTACCCAGCAAGAGACCAAGCAAGCAAATACCAAAGGAAAAATTCTCCTGATAGAATGTTCTAGAACTTCCCCCATGTCATAAGGAGCACCTTCCTCCTTGTGATCAATGCCCAGAGTATCTCCCTCAAAGCAATGTGGACAGAACCACAGAGAGAAGAGGTTAATACAGAGAGAGGATGTTGGTAGAATATTCTGCCCTTGACATTCTCCACCAACTTCTCAGGAGAAAACAGCTAGCTTTTAAGATTTCAACCACTCTGAACAAGAAGCTGTGGGAGGCCATGGGTGAGTGTTAATATTCAGTCAGAACTTCCTTATTCCCTAACTTCCATAACTTCCCAGGCTGCTTCTGGAACCCATCATAAGCCCCTTTGGTCCCTGCCATCAGCTTTCTGTGAAGCTCTAAAAGTATTCTTTGGTCTGCCTCAGCTGCTATGCACCAGTGTCTCCCTTTGGGTAACCATGGAGGCCCCCAGGTTCCAGTCAGAGCACAAAACTAGGGTACAAAATTGGAGTATTGTGCAGAAGATATGCACAGCAATCCTGCAGTATTTGTAGAACAGACACACAGGCTTCCCAGGTTCCCTGCATCCCTCAGCCTTTCCCAGACTTATTATTAAAAGTATAACAGTATAAACTCACTTCCACAAACCACACTGCCTGGCATAAAATGCTCAGGTAGGTGAACACTCTCCAGTCATGTGACACCTTGTAAGCCTGTGACAACCCACTCACAGAAGAAGTAGCCAAAGACGTGTTCACATCAACAGTATATAATTGACTCAAGTTTACAGAGAGAGAAATGATAGATAGATAGATAGATAGATAGATAGATAGATAGATAGATAGATAGATAGATAGATAGACAGACAGACAGACAGATAATTTTTGAGGCACGTTATGTATTATGTATTCCTGCCATCCCTCTTGTAGGAAAAGCTCAGGGACAAGGGGAGGTCAGGGGGTCTGAGAAGAAGTATAAGTCTCCAGGCTCTTGTGAGAGCTTCTCAGTTCAGACCTGGAGAGGGGTAGGGTGTGCACATGGCAAACCAGCAAAAATGTGTAATTGCTGAGGAAGATGCCAGTGGGAGAGGAAGGTGTTCTCCACTTCAACAGGAATATGGCTGGTGTGGAGAATTCCAACAACTGCAACTAACTCATAAATTAGTTCCTAAAATGAGACCTCGTGAGCCTCCAGGAACAAGAGGTCCATAAACTCCAAGAATACAAGACTTCGAGAGACCTTAACATCATCTGTCCCCAGTCCCAACATAGCTCTAAGGCAAGGAGTGCGGGCTTCCCGCCAGCTGCTGAGGAAGCTGCCAGCCCAAGATAGACACTAATCCACCAGCCCCAGGCCAACCCTTGACAACAGTGTGAAAGAGCCCCCTCTGGAGCCAGGCAATCCTCATGGAAAGTGTGTGCATTAGCACACAGCTGTTCTCACTTCTAGACACTGTGCTTTGAGGTGAGCAGTTACAAGGTAACATCAAACTAATAAATCCCACACAGTAATTATCATGTGGGGACAGCAGCCAGGGACCTGAACTATGGCAGTGAGAGCAGGCAGGGGATGTCTGCCCCCAGCACACGCCCAGTCTATCAGATCCTGCTCTCTCAGGTGTGTAAGACAGTGCTATTAAAAATAGTAATTCTCCAGACTTCTCACAGTGATGGAGACTCCTTGCCAGCTGTCCAGGGCACAGGTCCAACAAAGGAAGGAAAGTTCTGCAAGAGATTCTAAACTCTACCCCAAAGGAAAAACTAGGGAAATAAAAGAGTCTGAACACTGATTGGCTCTAAGCCCACAAAGGACAAGGCCTCCAAGCTCTGCAAAGGGGCTCATGGCCTCAGGGACAGAAAACTCAATATAAACACAGACTGCCTGTCTCTCAATCCACACAACTGCCTTCATCACCATTTGCCTAAAGATCCAACTTGGAGCCATGGGGAAGGTACTCTGAAAACTATATAATGTGACCTGCAAACTGTAAAGTGTGCTACAAGCTTCAAAGAACCTACAAATAGATATAAAAGACCATTGATAAACCGAATTCAAGAACACATCAAAAGTATCATACACCATGATCAAGTAGGCTTCATCCCAGGGATGCAGGGATGGTTCAACATATGAAAGTCTATCAACGTAATTCACCATATAAACAAGATGAAAGAAAAAAACCACGTGATAATCTCGCTAGATGCAGAAAAAGCATTTGACAAAATCCAACACCCCTTCATGCTAAAAGTTCTGGAGAGAACGGGCATACAAGGGCCGTACCTAGAAATAATAAAGGCAATATACAGCAGGCCAGTGGCCAACATCAAAATAAATGGAGAGAAACTTGAAGCATTTCCTCTAAACTCAGGGACAAGACAAGGATGTCCACTTTCACCATATCTCTTCAATATAGTACTTGAAGTCCTTGCTAGAGCAATAAGACAGGTAAAGGACATCAAGGGGATAAACATTGGAAACGAAGAAGTCAAATTATCCCTATTTGCAGATGATATGATAGTATACATAAGCGACCCCAAAAATTCCACCAGAGAACTCTTACAGCTGATAAACAACTTCAGCAAAGTGGCTGGATACAAAATTAATTCAAAAAAAAAATCAGAAGCCCTTTATACAACAAACAAATGGGCTGAGGAAGAAATAAGGGAAACAACCCCCTTCACAATAGCTGCAAACAACATAAAATACCTGGGGGTAACTCTAACCAAGCAAGTAAAGGACCTGTACCACAAGAACTTCAAGCCCTTGAAGAAAGAAATGGAAGAGGCCTTTAGAAGATGGAAAGATCTTCCATGCTCATGGATAGGTAGGATCAACATAATAAAAATGGCCATCCTACCTAAAGCAATATATAGATTCAATGCAATTCCTATCAAAATACCAACACAATTTTTTATAAACTTGGAAAGAGCTAGCCTCAATTTCATATGGAACAACAAAAAGCCCAGAATAGCTAAATCAATCCTGTACAATAAAAAAAACATCTGGAGGTATTACCATCCCAGATTTCAAGCTGTACTACAGAGCAATAATTGTAAAAACAGCATGGTATTGGTATAGAAACAGACCAGTAGATCAATGGAATCGAATTGAAGATCCAGAAATAGACCCACACACTTATGGCCACCTAATTTTTGACAAAGAAGCCAAAACGGCACAATGGAAGAAGGACAGCATCTTCAACAAATGGTGCTGGTCCAACTGGATGTCCATTTGTAAAAAAAAAAATGACGTTAGACCCATACTTATCACCTTGTACAAAACTTAAGTCCAAGTGGATCAAAGACCTTAACATAAGGCCGGTCACACTAAATCTACTAGAAGAAAAAGTGGGAGAAACCCTCGAACTAATTGGCACAGGCGACAACTTCCTTTACAGAACACCAACAGCTCAGGACTTGAGATCAACAATCAATAAATGGGACCTCATGAAACTGAAAAGCTTCTGTAAGGCAAAGGACATTGTCATTCGAACAAAACGGCAACCTACAGACTGGGAGAAAATCTTCACCAACCCCACATCTGACAGAGGGCTAATATCCAAAATCTACAAAGAACTCAAGAAATTAAATGCCAAGAAACCAAATAATCCAATCAAAAAATGGGGGACAGAGCTAAATAGAGAATTCACAAAGGAGGAATCCCTAATGGCTGAGAGACACTTGAAGAAATGCTCAACATCCTTAATCATCAGAGAAATGCAACTCAAGACGACTCTGAGATTCCATCTCACACCTGTCAGAATGGCTAAGATCAAAAACTCAAATGACAGCACATGCTGGTGAGGGTGTGGAGAGATGGGTACCCTACTCCATTGCTGGTGGGAATGCAGGCTTGTGCAACCACTATGGAGGTCAGTCTGGCGATATCTTAAAAAACTTGGAATAGCTCTGCCTCAGGACCCAGCCATACCACTTCTGGGTATACACCCAAATGCCTCTTCACGGAATCATAAGGAAGTTTCCTCATCTATATTTATAGCAGCCTTATTTGTAATAGCTAGAAACTGGAAACAACCCAGATGTCCCTCAACCGAAGAATGGGTCAAAAAACTGTGGTACATCTACACAATGGAATATTATTCAGCTATCAGGAACAATGAAATTATGCAATTTGCAGCCAAATGGATGGAACTAGAAAAGCTCATCCTGAGTGAGCTAACCCAGACTCAGAAGGACACATATGGCATCTATTCACTTATAGTAGGATTTTACCTATATAGTAGAAGGTATCGATACTACAAATAACACACCAAAGGGAACTTGGACATAGACTTCTTATTTTTAATTTTTATTATTTATTAATTTTTATATATTAGTTATAATTTTTTCTATTTTTTAGTCTTTTTTATCTATTGTATGCTTATTGGTTTGTTTGTTTAGTAGTACTCTCTCCCGGGCAACGAGACACTTTTCACTGATGGTACTGCTTCGTAGATCCCCAATGAATGAAGAGGCTCTTGGCCCTCATACGACCTCTCAACTGAGATGAGGGACTGTTATATAAGGACACCCCACCCCAGAGAAATGGGATGGAAGGGTTAGGAGGTAAAGAAAAAAAATGAAATGTGATGTTTCGGCCTTTTACTACTAACTGTCATGAACTGTTTAGGATAATTAAGAAATGCAAACTAATGGTTATGCAAGCCGGTCATTCAGTTAGGTACTATGACAGCCTATTATAGTTACTTTCTAAGCTAATCAGAAATAAACCGGCAAGAGACAAGCAACATCTGCTTACCCTAATATAACAGATAGATACGGCCTCTTCAAAAACTTCAAGAGATCTGCAGAATATGGCATTCAAAGATGTTTGCGTAACTTTAGATTTTTTTATATCAAGACATAACAACTCCTGACAGCACCCCCTATTCTACTCCAAGTAGAAGATGAGCATCGAAGAATCTCCAGTAGGAGATGACTGAATTAGTCGCAAGCCTATCTCTTGGTAGGAAAAGCCCCTTGCTCCAACTGTAGACAAAATGCTGTCCAAAAAGGACAAAACCTGGAAGCAGGTAAGTCGACAGCCTAGCTCTGCCAAGACAGGGTAGGTAAGTCCTTCATAACCCCTGCTCTACAATCAATGTCTGTCAGAGAAACGGGGCCAAATGACTGAAGATCGATGCTGTAATGTATGGAGAGAAAATGGGAACTGTCCAGGCAGCCACAGGTATGTCATTTCTTAGTCTGGGAAGCTGCAGGCCCTGTACTTCCTATAAAATCAGATATATTTATCCCTCTCAGGTCTCTGAGGTGGTTGAAGAACAGATAGTTAGAGTCTCATAATTTAATTTTGAGTTGTTTAGGAGTCAAGAGAGTGTTATAGATCTAAGAAGATACTTTTAAAATTGTGTTGCAAGTTAGTATGAATGTTGAGTCAGATATAGACCTTTAAACTCATGGAGATGTTTAGATAGTAGAATGTTAAATTCAGGTTCCAAATACATATGGATTGGTCATTGGGAATGTACGTTAAGCCATATAACCCTCATAACTGTGGCCTAATTACCTCTGTTGTTTTGTATTGTATTTATTGTTATAAGAGAAAGAGCCATTTGTTGGACTGAAAGGGGAAACTGTAGGGGGAAATAAGATATACCTTAAACTTAAAAGAAAAAAAAAGGGAAGAGGATGGGGAGTTGAGGGTGGGAGGGTGGGACTGGAGAGGGAATAGGGAGGGGACTGCGATTGAGATGTAACTTGAAGAAATAAAAAATAAAGGAAAAAAAAGAAAAAAGTTGAAACAATTGGAAAAAAAAGACCATTGTTTTCTCATTAAAAACAAAACAACCGTTGATGCATTGCAAAGCCACCATCCTGGAGATGACAACACTGAAGCTAAAGCAAAGTATGACACATTGAATGCAGATCAGAATCCTTCCTAGATTTCAACAGAACCAAAATTGGCTACTGGATTCATTTTGTAGCCAGCCCTGCAGCTTTGGGTGAGTCAACTTCCCTTTATGCTAAAAAGGAAGTCAGACTGAAAATTTTCCAGCATACTTTGTAAGTAAAAAATTGGGGGCTTTTCACTCTCTCCATATCTCTTCAACATAGTACTTGAAGTTTTAGCTAGAGCAATAAGACAACTAAAAGAGATCAAGGGGATACAAATTGGAAAGGAAGAAGTCAAAGTATCCCTATTTGCAGATGATATGATAGTATACATCAGTGACCCCAAAAATTCCACCAGAGAACTTCTACAGCTGATAAACTCCTTCAGCAAGGTGGCCGGATATAAAATCAATTCAAAAAAATCAGTAGCCCTTCTTTACACAAAAGATAAATGGGCTGAGAAAGAAATAAGGGAATCAACACCCTTCACAATAGCCACAAATAATATAAAATACCTTGGGGTAACTCTAACCAAGCAAGTGAAAGACCTGTATGATAAGAACTTCAAGACCCTGAAGAAAGAAATTGAAGAAGATATCAGGAGATGGAAAGATCTCCCTTGTTCGTGGATAGGTAGGATCAACATAATAAAAATGGCAATCTTACCAAAAGCAATATACAGATTCAATGCAATTCCTATCCAAATACCAACTCAATTTTTTTACAGATCTGGAAAAAACAATTCTCAACTTCATATGGAATAACAAAAGACCCAGAATAGCTAAATCAATCATGTACAATAACAGAACATCTGGAGGTATCACCATCCCGGATTTCAAGCTGTACTACAGGGCAATAGTAATAAAAACAGCATGGTACTGGTATAGAAACAGACCAGTTGACCAATGGAATCGAATTGAAGACCCAGAAATAAACCCACACATCTATGGTCACTTAATTTTTGATAAAGAAGCCAAAAACATACAATGGAAAAAGGAAAGCATCTTCAATAAATGGTGCTGGTCTAACTGGATGTCAACATGTAGAAGAATGCAAATAGATCCATACTTATCACCCTGTACAAAACTTAAGTCTAAGTGGATCAAGGACCTCAACATAAATCCAGACACACTAACATTAATAGAAGAGAAAGTGGGAAAAAGCCTTGAAATCATTGGCACTGGTAGCAACTTCCTGAAAGGAACACCAATAGCTCAGGCACTAAAACAAACAATCAATAAATGGGGTACAGAGCTAAACCAAGAATTCACAGAAGAGGAATCTCTAAAGGCTGAGAGGCATTTGAGGAAATGTTCAACATCTTTGGTTATCAGGGAAATGCAACTTAAAACAACTCTGAGATTCCATCTCACACCTGTCAGAATGGCTAAGATCAAAAACTCAAATGATAGCACATGCTGGCAAGGATGTGGAGAAAGGGGAACACTCCCCCATTGCTGGTGGGACTGCAAACTTGTGCAACCACTTTGGAAATCAATCTGGAGATATCTTAGAAAATTGGGAATAAATCTACCTCAAGACCCAGCCATACCCCTCTTGGGCATATATCCAAAAGATCTGAAACGAAACCAAAAGGACATTGCCTCAACAATGTTCATAGCAGCTTTATTTGTAATAGCCAGAAACTGGAAACAACCCAGATGTCCATCAACTGAAGAATGGATAAAAAAACTGTGGTACATATACACAATGGAATACTACACAGCTATCAGAAATGAGAAAATCATGCAATTCAAAACCAAATGGATGGAACTAGAAAAGCTCATCCTAAGTGAGCTGACGCAGTCCCAGAAAGATAAACATGGTATGTATTCCCTTACAAATGGATATTAACCATACATCAGAGGATAACTATCCTACAACCCACACACCCAAATAGACAGGAACCTAGCATATCTATCCTAGGAAAAATTCTACCCACCAGTGAGTCATGGAATCTGCTGCAGGTTAGTGGAACCCCACACCCTAGATGGTGTGCCTTATCAAGCTCCAGTACGAGTGTAAGCTCTTGGGCCTCACATGACGCAAGATCTGAGGGAGTATGATATGTGAGGACCCACCTCATCTGAGGAGAAGGAGAGTACCAAGTAGAGGAACAAGGAGGGAGGGAGGGAGGAAGGGAGGGAGGGAGGGAGGGAGGGAGGGAGGGAGGGAAGGAGAGAGGGAGGGAAGGAGAGATGAAGGGAGGGGCCAAGAGGGGAGGAGGGAGGAAACTATGTTCTAGAAATAAATACTTTTTTAAGAAAATAATTAATAAGCTTAAAAATATAATAAAAATACAATATAAAATTCTCAAACTATAATTTACCTTACTGGCATGAAAAGAAAATGGCCTTAATTTCAGATTAGAATGTTAGACTGCAGGTGGCTACAGAGATTACACAAACTTGATAGCAGCTTAAAAGTTTTTTTTTGTTTTTTGGTTTTTTTTTTTGTAGAGGTATAGGCTATTTCCATGGTTTGGCATTAAAAAGCAGGTAACAGGTTTAAAACACTGTAAATAAATTAAAGGTGACAGCTCTTCAACCTGGTTTTACAAACCTCCAAGAGTTGAAAAAACTTAGAGCTAAGGTAAAATAATGCATGTTGTTTGCCCATGCCTTTACCTCCAGCAGAGACAGGAGGATCACTATAGAGTTAGTTGTCTTATAAATTCTAGAGTTACAAGAAACAGGGTGGTGATGGTGCACACCCTTAGTCACATCATTGGGGAAGAATACACCCTTAAACCCAACACACTAGAGACAGAAACAGGCAGATCTCAGAGCTCAAGGACACCTGATACAAAACAAGCTCTAAACAGAGAAAAACTTTGATCCAGGAGTGGAGGAGCACATCTTTAATCCCATCAGTTGGAAACCACATGTCTTTGATCCCAAAATTTAGAATGCAGAGACAGGCACATAGGATTTGGAAAGATTTAAGTTTAAAAGCTACTTTCAAAAGGTAGGCTGCAATTCAAACAAATTGTCCTTTGAGATCTCAAAATATATACACTAAAGGTTTGTTTAGCTCCAAAATATCAAAATAATTTCTTCTTTAATCCGGATTGAAAGGTAATACTTTATATATTATCAAAAAAACCAAATTTGCTCCAGGAAAAATATTACCTGACCCCCCCAAAAAAAGGTAATTGTCCCAGAGTTAGGATTAGGGCAGGGCTCTGTTCTTATCTTTCCAGGAGATTTAAAGCATCCATTCAAGGAATCCAGGGACAACTGGACAACGGAAACCTCAGCAGAAAACAGATCAGACACCAAAGAAGACGAGTGGCCCAGATGATCCAGCCTTGCAGACTTCTTCAATAGCAGTTTCCTCAAAAGTCTATAACCACAACAACTCAAAATCGCTAAGATCGTTCAGCTCCACAGACTACTCCAGCCAGATCTTCAGTAAAGACAGAAGATCAGCTTCTGTCTATGAACTTCGTAGGACATCTAAATAGCTGAGCACAAAGGGACTGAACATCAAATGATTCCTTTAACATTTTTAACCATTTTTCCATTCTTATTTGGGCCCCAAACAGGTTTACTACGTCCCAAATCAGCAGGAAGTCATTTTAAGAGAACAACGTCCCATCCCCAGAAGGTGGGGAGGGTGTTCTCCCCCTTTGGTTATTTGATAGATAATAGAAAATTTTGTTATTTAGGGGAAAAGACTACAAGCTGTTAAATGGTCTTGTTAAATGGGTTTTGGAGGTTAGACCCAGGGACTTCTCTCTTTTGCTTTTCTGTATCCTCCTTTCTCTCCTATATAGGAGTGAACAGACTTGAGAAAAATGGGACATAGACATAGTATAGGAAAGAACAAGAAAAAAGGACAGATCATTGAATATAGCCTTATACCTTTGTATACTGATACAAAATTAATATTATATTTGGCTAAATTGGTATTGATCATTGTATATTAATGCAAAATTAAGATTGTATAGGGCTACATCGGTATTGATCTTTGTATATTGATACAAAATTAAGATTATATTTGGCCACAATGGTATTGACCCTAGTATATTAATGTAAAATTAAGATTGTATTGGGCTACATCGGTACTGATCTTTGTATATTGATACAAAATTAAGATTATATTTGGCCACATTGGTATTGATCTTTGTATATTGATACAAAATTAAGGGTAACACTTCTTAAAGGTATTGTTTGTAGTAATACTTAAAAATGAAATGTCAAGTTTTGACCTCTCGCTACCAACCGACATAAACTGTTTAGGATAATTAAGAAACGGAAACTAATAGTCATGAAAACGTGTCATTTTGTTAGTTACTATGACAGTCTATCACAGTTATTTTCTAAGCTACTCAGAAATCAAGTTGCTAAGAGACAAGCAATATTTGCTTATCTAAATATAAGAGATAGATAGGGCATCTTCAAAAACCTCAAGAGATCTGCAGAATATGGCATTCAAAGATGTTTTCTTAACTTAAGATTTTTTGATATCAAGACATGTCAGCTCCTGACAGCACCCCCTATATTACTCCAAGTAGAAGATGAGCATCAAAGAATCTCCAGTGGGAGATGATTGAATTGGTGGTAAGTCATTCTCTTGGCAAGAAAAACCACTTGCTTCAACTGTAGACAGACTTCTGTCCAAAAAGGACAAAACTTGGAAGCAGGTAAGTCGACAGCCTAGCTCTGCCAAGACAGGGTAGGTAAGTCCTTCATAATTCCTGCTCTACAACCAATGTCTGTCAGAGAAATGGGGCCAAATGGCTGAAGATTGATGCTGTAATGTATGGAGAGAAAATGGGAACTGTCCAGGCAGCCACGGGTATGTCATTTTTTAGTTTTGGAAGCTGCAGGCCCTGCACTTCCTATATAATCAGATATATTTATCCCTCTCAGGTCTCTGAGGTGGTTGAAGAATAGATAGCTAGAGTCTCATAGTTAAATTTTGAGTTGTTTAGGAATCAAGAGGGTGTTCTGGATCTAAGAAGATATTTTTAAAATTATGAGGCAAGTTAGTATGAAAGCTGAGTTAGATATAGAACTTTAAACTCATGGAGATGGTTAGATAGTAGAATGTTAAAGTCAGGTGCCAAATACATATGGACTGGACATTGGGAATGTATGCTAAGCCATATAACTCTTTTAATCGTGGCCTATTTATTTCAGTTGTTTTGTATTGTATTTATAGTTATAAGAACCATTATTTGGACTGAAAGGGAGAGCTGTTGGGGGGAAAAATAAATACCTTAAACTAAAAAAAAAAAAAAAAAAAAGAAGGGAAGAGGATGGTGGGGCTGAGGGGGAGGAGGGAGGGGATTGTGATTGAGATGTAACTTGAAGAAATAAAAAATAAATTATTAAAAAAAAAAGAAAAGAAAACCTGTATCAGCTACTAGGGCCAAAGGTCAGGAAGGATGGATGGAATGCGAAGTCCTTTGAACCAGGGTGAGTGTGTAGCACCATCTATGTACAAGGAAGGAACCTGCTGGGAACAGAACTCTCCTGTGACCCCAATTCTCCAAAGATAATACTTTGTTTGCTGCCTCTGGAAAGGCTAACATCAAAAACTCAAAAGACAGCACATGCTGGCGAGGGTGTGGAGAAAGGGGAACACTCCTCCATTGCTGGTGGTAGTCCAAACTTGTACAACCAGTATGGAAATCAGTCTGGTGATATCTTAGAAAACTTGGAATAGCTCTACCTCAAGACCCAGCCATACCACTCCTGGGCATACATCCAAAAGATTCCTCACCAAGCCACAAGGACATCTCCTCAACTATGTTCATATCAGCTTTATTTGTAATAGCTAGAAACTGGAAACAACCAAGATGTCCTTCAACTGAAGAATGGATAAAAAAAAAAAAAAACACATAAAACTGTGGTACATTTACACAATGGAAATCTACGCAGCCATCAGAAACAAGGAAATCATGCAATTTGCAACCAAATGGATGGAACTAGAGAAGCTCATCCTGAGTGAGCTAACCCAGACTCAGAAGGATGCACATAGAATGTACTCACTTACAACTGGATTTTAGCTGAACAGTACAGGATAACCATGCTATGACCAACAGACCCAAAGGAACAGGAACATGGACTTTGTTAACCTGTTAGTGGGACACTCCACCTTAGTGGAACTGCCATGTATGCCCCCTGTGCAAGAGGAAGCTCTTAGACCTCATGTGACTAATGAACTGAGGGAAGCTGATACTTGGAGGTACCCCATACCGGAGGGGTGGGATGGGTGAGAGAGGGCGTAGAGGGTAGGAGGGTGAGACCGGGAGGGGGTGAAGGGAGGGGACTGTAATGGAGATGTAATTTGAAGTAATAAATAAATGTCTTTTTTTTAATAAAAAAAAAATTGGGGGCTTTTATGTCCAGTTTTTAAAATTGTGTATGTGCATGTAGAGTATATGTGTGTACACAGGGGCTCATGCCGTGTGCCCTATGGAGGCCAGAGAGGATGTCCTGTTCTAACTCTTCACTTTATTGTCTCTGAATGTGGAGTTAACCTGGCAGCCACCAAGCCACCAGCAATCATCCTGTCTTCTCCAACTCCCAGTGCTAGGACCACACCCAGCTTTTTAAGTGGATGTAGGGATTTGAATTCACATCCTCATACTTGAGCACCAATTCCTCTTTCCTGGTGAGCCATTTCCTCAGCCCCTGAAAGTTTTATGAATCCATATTTTGTGCTACTTGGCAAGTTTCTGAGGAAAGGTAGGAAACAGGGTATGAAACAGGGCATCTTATGAAGTTACCATAAGATAACTAACATCACCCTCAGAATCTACCTTACAAACCTGCTCTATTCCTCCACCTGTTAGAGTATTCTCTATCATGGGCCTAAAGTAATAGAGTGAAGTTTAATTCATTGGTTCATTATGGATTTTTTTTGTTTGTTTTAGGAATAGAGAACATATCTTTTTCTGAGGTTATTAAAAACAAGAACAACAACTTGGCTAAGGAAACCTGACTGGGATGGCAAGGGAATAAAGAAAGAACACACATACAGACAAGCTGAGGTCAGGTGAGCTGTGTGCACTCTGATGAATCTCAGTGTGTTTATTATGTACAGCACAGTGGGGGAGGTGGGCCAGTCTCTGTAGGAAGCCTCTACAGGGAACAGTCTCAGGCTGTAAACATCCAGGAGGAGGAAGCGGCAGAATGCTAGTTTTTGCATACGTGTCAATCATTTGTAAACTCTTTTTCTTGGACCAAAGGAAGGCTTTGCCAGTTTCCCAGCCTAACCCATTCAGGGAAGGCTTTGCCAATACCCATGTGCCCAAGGCTTTGGTCCTCGACACGAACCACTCGTGTCATACATCACATGTTCACACAGGACTTGACTCTCTCGGTCTTCACTCACTCCCTACGGCTTTCTTGTCCAAAACAATGTAGGCAGAAAAGTGTTTGCCAGGTGTCTTAGTCAGTATTCTATTTCTGTCAAAGTGATGATGACAACTCTTATAAAAAGAAAAGCATTTAATTGGGGCATGCTTGTAGTTTTAGTTATCCTTATAGTGAGGAGCATGGCAGCACACAGACAGACATGGTAGCTGACAGTTCTACATCCAAATCCGCAGGCAGAAGGAAGAGAAAGACACTGGACCTAGCTTGGGCTTTGGAAAAACTCGAAACCCACCCCCAGTGACCTACTCCCCCCCAAGAAGGCCACACCTCCTAATCCTTTTAAATAGTACCACTCCCTGGTGACCAAGCATTCAAATCTACGAGCTTATGAAGGCTGTTCTTACTCAAACCACCACATCAGGCAAACATGAAGACCTGATTTCAATCCCCATCACCCACATAAATGCTGACGGTATGATATCCACTTGTAATCTCAGCACTGGGAAGGCAGAGACAGGCAGATCACTGGGGCTCACTAGCCAGTCTTGGATACTTGAAGAGTCTCTGCACATGAAAGACCATATCTCAAAAATAAGGTAAACATGTCCTGAGGAAAGATACCCAAAGATGACTTCTGACCTCTACACACAGTATTGTACATGCAATACAACAAACTAAACACACACCTGCATGTATATGATTAGACACACACACACACACACCCCAAATAATTTTGAAGAACAGAAACTGTGTAAGCTATTCCCCAATCCATGAGATCCAACAAATACCCGGCTAGAATCCTAAAAATATGAACAGCAGGAAGGAAGGAAGGAAGGAAGGAAGGAAGGAAGGAAGGAAAGATAAGTAGATAATGATGATAGACAGATGACAGATAGATAGAGAAATGATAGATTGACAGATAATAATAGATAGATGATAGGTTGATAGATAATAGGTAAATAGATGATAGATACTTAGATGATACATAGATAATAGATGATAGATAAGTAGAAAATTGATAGATGATAAGTAGACACACACAGTACTAGATACATACATACATACATAATCTATTTGAAAACTGAAATATTCTTCTACTGGGCTCAGGGAATAGATGGTAAATACAGCAGAACATTAGACTGTGATTTGTCACATACACTGTGTTCCTCCAAGGCTGGATTAGCAGGCAAAGTCATAAGGAAAGACACTTTGGTTAGTAAGATACAAAGCAGTGCTTCCTCCTCCGGAACAGCAGCATGAGTAACTCCAAGCGCCGCCAGTAAAGAAGCAAAGCTAGCAAAACTATCCTGAAAAATGAGCCACATTGAAAGCCTCTAGGAACTATCTGAACGCACACATCCAGCAAAGAAACCAAGAAAGCCTGTCAAGCTGGGCATGACAGCACCCACCTGTAATTCTTGAGCTTGGAAGGCAGAGGTAGGAGGCCTACTGCAACTGTAAGGGAAGACCAGTCTATGTAGCAGTTCCAGACTAGCCAGGGGCTACCTGATGAGACTCTGTCTCAAAACGATACAGAGGAGGAGGGAGAGGCAGCTGAAGGGAACACTCCAGAGGACACAGGCTGAGAGCATGCAGAAACCATCATCCTAAGAGACTGCATTGATGCCCAAGGCTGCACCCTCAAGAATAATGAAGATATTTAAAGAAAACAAAAAACAAACAAAAAAACAGTCTGTGATGAGAGCACAGCTCTGCACTCTGCACACACTAAAAACCTGAGAATTAATGTACCCTGGAATAAAGATATACATGAGGCCAGGGGCTACATAATGAGATTCAGGCCAAGCATCTCAACAAGGCTGGTGATAAAAATAATAATGCTCAAATAAGTGACCTACATATTTTTGCAACATTATTTCAGAGAGCTCCATACTGAGACAATAAAAACAAAACTAAGTGACCTGGACAACAGAAAACACAAAGGAATCCTAAGCACCCACCAACCCTGTATCTCTTTGGAATAGTTTAGATTTCTAGAAAATGCTTATCAGGTATTGCTCCAAGCCTCCATTCTAAACACGCCTCTAACATGCCTTTCAATGGGGCAGAAAATTCCCATGAATGCTCCCAGGACAGCATCCTTCCCTAAGGATCTTACTGAATCTCTCCCTAGAGTCGCTCCTCACTAGCATCACAGGCAGGGTACAATGGTGGCTCAGGTTTTTGTGGTCCACTCCCAGTTGTGGTACTTGCTCAGCTCCCTGCACAGTAAGAGAAGGCAGCACTCAGCTGGGAAGATACCCCAGCTCCCCAGACCCTTCAGACTGACCATCCCTCACCCCAGTGTGACCAGAGGAACGCTTGGACCTGCTAAGCAATGTCATGTAATACCATCCTGCACACAGGGTACACAAGGTACTCTCTAGCCCTCAACCTCTCCCTTGCAGGAGACACAGACTAGATCTGGAATGGACTAAGAGGCACTCCAGAAAATAAATTCCTTGGTCAGATTATTTGAAGTGGGGAGACCTAGTCTACATGTGATGCCCAGATAAAGTAGATGAAGGAAGAAAGCATTTTACTTTTTACCGGCTGGTATTCACTCTCACTGGCAAGTTTACCTACATTGCGGCCGCTACATTCCTTCACTGATACCAAGACTCTCAACTTTGGTCTTTCACCATGGAATGAAGGCCAGTGATTTTGCAGATTCTTCTGGGTCTTCAGGGCTAAAGAAGGACGCTGAGGAATCCAGCTAACGGCCAAGCAGTTTCTCAATCTCTCTGATATAAGACAACTATTGTTAGACTTCCCAGACTACAACATGTAAATTAAACTAATCCCCTTTTCATACACATTAACTCTATTGGTTCTGTTCCTTTAGAGAACCCCAACTAAGAAACATGATGTTGCAAAACATGAGCATGGTTGACATGAACTTCCTTTGTTTCTCAGTTGTTCTCTGCCCTCCTCTTCCTCCACTACTGTTGTTCCAGACATATAGACGTCCATGCTGGAAGGGAGCCTTGGCAAAGAGGAATCTCAGGATTTCCAGATTACTGACAAAATAAACTTAAGTTGAACACAAGGTGAATGACCCAGAAAGTAAAAACTACTGCCAACCATAGTGGACAAGGACCACCAGGACCCTGCCTCTTTGATCTGCTCTCTGGGAGTAGGACCCAATACACTGCAGCAGAAGCTGGGCTAGGGGACAGTGATGGATCCCAGGCTGGCCTTGATAAAATGCAGATGGCCATTAGTGTTTACAACCCAGCAGCCAGGAATCTTCTTTGAAAGAAAAACTCTGGGCCATTTCCCTCTGTCAGCTTTAATTTCCAATACAAATATTTTGAGATAAAATCATTAATCCTGTTTGCCCAGTTGGGAGTAGGGTTAATGGAATAATCCCATGTTCTGACTAAGACAAAGAAAACAGTCCCACTCAGTCCTTCTTTCTGTGCCATGTCTGGCTCTCATGGGACCAGAATAATAGACATTTAGCCCACAATATGTCAATCAGTGGTACTAAGAGGCCTTTAGGAACCAACAAGAAGCCACCTCTACTACAGAGGCAGGTAAACCAGCAGGTCACAGGAACGAGGTTCACACTCTGTCCAGAGAAGGCTCCAGGTCCATAGAGGGGTAATCCATACAGCACACTCCCTTTTCTCACTTTCCTTCCTCAGGCTGAAAGGATTGGCTCTTGGCACACTGCAGAACCCAACACATACTCCACCAAGGCCTTTCTGCAAGGCTGGGACAACAGGGTTCCTTAAGGATCACAGGGAAGCTATTTCCGGGAGAGAAGGGTCTCCATAGGGCATGAGTTCCTCACTTCTGATGTCTTCTGGGCCATGTCGCTCCCCGCTTTAACACCTAGATGGATTGGATTATGTCCTCCCAAAATATGTTGATGTCTCAACTCCTGGAAGCTTACTAGGGTCCACTGTACATGTAATTAGTAAAGGTGAGGTGAGGCCCCAAAGCCAATGAGACCCATGACCTTAGAAGAAGAGGGACGCAGGGCTAGGGAGAGAGCTCAGTCAGGGAAATGCTTGCCACACAAGCACAGGGACCTGAGTTTGACCCACACAATCCATTGAAAACAACGGAAGCAGCAAGCACACACTTGTAACTTCAGCACAGGAGAGGCAGAGACAGGCAGATGCCTGGGACTTGCTGGCCAGCCAGCCTAGCTGAGTCAGCAAGCTCCAGGCCAAGCTCTCTGACTCAGTAAATGAACAAACAAACAAGTTTGATGCCAACTGAAGTTGATATCCAGTACACACACACATCCCACTTAGGCATACACATGCAGCCAGACCTACACACACACACACACACACGCATGTGCACTCAGACCTGCATATACACATGTAAAGAAGAAGAAGAAGAAGAAGAAGAAGAAGAAGAAGAAGAAGAAACAGCAACAGCAGCAGCAGAAGAAGAAGAAACAGCAGCAGCAGCAGAAGAAGAAACAGCAGAAGAAGAAGAAGAAGAAGAAGAAGAAGAAGAAGAAGAAGAAGAAGAAACAGCAGCAGCAGCAGAAGAAGAAGAAGAAGAAGAAGAAGAAGAAGAAGAAGAAGAAAAAGGTAACCGAAGTTGTTTATTATTTAACACTTATTTTTTTATTACTATATTCACTTATAACAAACACCAACAATTTCTTAACTATTAATCCTATAAATTCCTACAACCCCTTTAACCTATCCACTAAACCTGTTGATAATTCTTTTTCTAACCTTTTAGAATGATGCAGTCTCTGGGGCAGGTCCTCAGTCATCAGGAACACAGTCTTTGTTGTAGATTCTTTAACACACTTAGCAGCCCTTTTTCTGGATCTCTCAAATGCAGGTTTGTCAGGGTAAGTTGGTTATTGCAGTCTCACCTTAAATAAGGCGTGATGCTTTCTTCTCTCTGGGAGACCCCAGCACCTTCGCATCAGCAACTCTGTCACTCTACCTCAGAGTCCTTAAAGCCAGGCACAGTTTCCTTTAGGCCACTGTTCAGACAGATCAAACCCCTCTAGGCAAAAGCTGAGCCACAGGGTTTAGTCCTTGGCCTTTTGGTGTCTTGCTCAGGCTTTCCTTGCTCACCAGATTCTTTCTGCCTCAGGGAGATCTGGCCATCATCAAATGATGGCCAGCACTTTTTTCAGCAAGACTCTCGGAGCTCTCTAGCATCAGGGGCCTCTTCTTCTCCTTTTGGGCTCCATGCACTGTCCTTAAATAGGAGGAACTCTGTTTCAGCTTAATTTGGGCTCCGCCCACTTAGCAGCTGAAAACAATGTCAGGCCAGATACTTTGTTTCTTTAAGTCCATTAAGTCTTTCCTGTTTTTCTGACAACCTTGTTTTTCAGTCCATTGAGTATTTCCTGTTTTTCTGACAACCTTGTTTTTCAGTCCATTGAGTATTTCCTGTTTTTCCTGACTTCAACCTTGTTTTTCAGTCTATTAAGTCTCCTGTTTGTTTCGTTTTTAGTCCACATGTTCATAATGATCTTCATGCCCCGAATTAAGAGACAGTATCAGAAACCCCTATATATTTTCTAAATCTAATTTAATTTATCTAACTCCCTACAGAAGGAGGAGGAGGAGGAGGAGGAGGAGGAGGAGGAGGAGGAGGAGGAGGAGGAGAAGAAGAGGTGCCTGAACACAGAAACACACACTGGGGTGGGTGGGGTGCCTCTATATGACTGTGGAGGTTGTGCTGCAGCTACAAACTAGGGACCATCAGTCAGTCTGGATCACAAGAAGGCAAAGAAGCATCCTTGCCAGTGTCTGGGATATAGTATGTTACTCTCTAGCTTGGCCTCAGACTTCTAGCCTCCTGAACTATTACCTGAAGCCACCTAGTTTAAAGTGCTTTGTTCTAGTTGTCATGGGAAACTAATATGGGTCTTAAGCTCCAAACACATACAACCCACCCCTCTTCTGTCACCACCCACAAGGCAGGGAGATAGCACCCTAGCTATAGGAGAAGGTTGGAGAAGGTTGCTTTCTGGGTCCAATGTAAAAGCACAAAGGTCTTAGCATAGCAAGGCTCAGGGAATGCAGGACAAGAAAAGGAGAAAGACAAGGTGATTCCTCTCCCAATGCAGGGTAGAAAGGAGTAGGGCAGGCTAGACATGGGTGGTGTGGGAGAGCCTGATATGTAACCAGCTGTGATTCTGATAGACTCAGAACAGACTCCTATCAAGGCTTCTTTCAGCTTTCCAGGAAAACCTTGACATTCTAGCTCCAAGAGAGGAAAAGGCCCCACATACACCTATTTCCAATATCAGCATACTTGGTAACACCAGAATCCCTCCTGTTATACCCAAACTACAATTGATACTTCTTGCCTAGCCTAGCACATACTAAGCCAGACACCATCTCCTCAGGCTACTAAAGCCCCAAATTCCTGAGACTTCCAGTTGTTTCTCCATCAGCAAGGAAAAAAACAAAAAAAACTTAGCTCTGTCTGAAAAGCAGAGGGAAGATTAAGAAAGTGTCTCAGCCCCAGGCACCCAGGCATTTTTTTTTAAGCACTAACTGGGTAATGAATAATTTATAGGTAAGAATGTTTGTGGGGGGGATAAAACGTTGACAAGTCAAGAAAAGCTCTTAGCGGGCCTAACAGAGCAATCCATCTCTAAGAACAGGTTTCAAATGCATGGTTTGTGAAGATCTGGCTGTGGTTATTCTCTCTCTCTCTCTCTCTCTCTCTCTCTCTATTTTATCTATATGGAAATTGGTAGGTGTAGAAATATGCTTCATGAGTAATATTGCAAGTGAGAATTAAATCATCGCTTCATGTTACAAGAAATAAACACCCAGGCGGGTAAGGACCCTGAGACACTGTGCTGGAGGCAAAGTTCTTGGTACTTCAGGCAGGAGTCAGAGCTCTGCTCAGATTCACCAAGCAGAAGGTAGCTCATTCTCCATGGATGATGCTTCAGGAAGCCAAGGGAAGTCTGGGTGATTGCCCAGCTGAGGCTCCCTTAGCCCCAGGAATGATGTCTTCCCAAATACAGCCATGAACTGGATGAGGACATGAAATTACAAGAGCTAGCTCGGGTGGAGCACTTGCTGTGCTCCAGGGATGAGCTGCTGTGGAAATTTATTTTTTTAGTGCATTATTTATTTTGAATGTTGTTTTACAGCAGTTTCTTCTGAGATTGAAACACTCCATCCAGCAGAGAATCTCCTTAAGACAGTAAATGACTCAAAGTAGCTCCAGGAAATCCCTGAAACTAACCAGATTCATTAGGCCCCTCCCTCTCCAAGAGTAAATAGTAAAGACTACTGAGAGTCATTCTCAGAGGAGCCAAGCTGCAAAGAAGATTCTGAGACCAGGCCAGATGTCTGGAAGGCGTGCAGACCAGTTGAGCTGCCCGGAAGAGGCTTTAGGCCAAATAAGTCACCTGGAAAAGACACTCTCCAACCTGGTGAGCTGCCAGCAGGCTGTGTGGTGTGCAACAGGTTCCCACGTTTTGTGAGCTGTCACCCATGCTGGGGTGGGCTTTGGTGATGCAGCTGTCTTTGAGTCATTTCTGTTCCTGTAAGTAAACCCTCACTGTAAGGTGAGTTAGATTAATATAAATTAGATTTAGTAAATATCTAGGGGTTTCTGATACAGTCTCTTAATCTGGGCATGAAGATCAACTTGACTGTGGGCAATTAGCTTACCAGCTTATGCACTAAAAACAAGGTTGAAGCCAAGTGAGAGGAGGAGAGACCCCATGAACTAAAAACAAGGTTTATGGCCTGGCATTGTTTTCAGCTGCTAAATGGGCAGAGCTCAGATTAGGCAGAAGCCAGATGAAACAAGGAGACAAGAAGAGACCCTATTTAAGGACGAAGTGAGTGGAGCCAGGGGGAAGGGTGTGGAGGAGGGGGGGGGGGGGGGGGAAGGGGCTCCATGCTAGAGAACTCCGATGCTAGAGAGTTCCCATAATCATCTGATGGAGAAAGTGCTGGTGGACTGATGGGCAGGTCTCCCTGAGGCAGAAAGAAGCTGGTGAACAGAGAAAGCCTCAGCCAAAGGCCTAGGACTAAACCCCGTGGAACAGCTTTTGCTTAGCTTTTGACCAGTCCAAACAGTGGCCGGAACGGAACTGTGGCCAGCTTCAAAGACAGGCAGAGCAGCAGAGTTGCTGATACAAACTGAATTAAGCTGGCTTACAGACGGCTGAGGTCTCCCAGAGAGAAGAAAGCCTCAAGCCTCATTTAAGGTGAAGCTGCCATAGCCAATTTACCCTAAAGGACCTACGTCTGAGATATACCTAAAGACTGCTAAGTGCCTTAAAGGGTCTACCCTAGAGACTGTGTTCCTGATGACTGAGGACCTGATCCATAGATCGTATCCTTCTAAAAGGTTATGAAAATAGTTGTTATAGTTATCAATAGGTTTAGTGGTTAGGTCTTAGGGGTTGTAGTCATTCTTAGGACTAGCAGCTAGGTAAGTGTTTATATTTGTTATAAGCATTTATAGTATTAATAAACACAGATTGGATAATTTAAAAGGGTCAGCTTCACATCACCTACATTCCTGTAAGTAACCCCAATAAAACTTGTTGGCTCACCAAATTGGACTTTGGTGGTATCTGTGCTTTGGTCTGCTGTGGGTACCCTATCTGAACTGAGTAAAGGTGTGTGTGTGCGTGTTACATCACACAACACATATGAAATGTCTGCACAGGTTCATGTGTTTGAACACTTAGGTCCCAGCTGGTGGTGCTATTTGTGAAGGTTGTGAAAACTTTGGGAGGTGTGGCCTTGCAGAAATAGGAAGTAGGTCACTTGAGACTTTATATCCTGGCCCCACTTCCTGTTGCCTGTCTGCTTTCTGACTGTGCTGCAGTAAGACCAGCTGTCCCAGACCTATCTCTACACCTTGCCCCCTGACACCTTATCTTTCCCACCACAGTGGACTGTGCACACCAGAGCTATAAGTCAAACGAAACTTTTCCTCCTTAACCTCCTTCCTGTAGGTTCTCTAGCTGGTACTAATCATTCCCTACAGCATGACTTCCCACTCTGATGGGAAAGGCCACTTAGAAAACAGAGTTCATGGATGTCTTGAGGAAACCCAGGAAAGAGATGGAAGACGCTGGCCTTGAACCTGCACCACTGTTAGGCTTAGCCACCATGGCAGGATGTCCTCCTGTGATAGTATAGAGATTGACTTCATTTTCCACGCAACAACAGGTATTAGAGTGTTTGGATCATTGCTGTGTTGCTGTGAAGAGACACCATGACCGCAGCAACTCTCATAAAAGAATGCATTTAATTAGGGCTTGCTTATAGTTTCGGAGGTTTGATCTGTTATCTTCATGGTGGGAAGCATGGTGGCACTCGGGCATTCATGGTGCTAGAGAGGTAGCTGAGAGTTCTACAGCTGGAGCTATAGGCAGCAGGAAGAGAGAGTGACACTGGTCCTGGCTTGGGCTTTTGAATCCTCAAAGCCCACCTCCAGTACACTTCCTCCAACAAGGCCACACTTCCTGATCCTTCTCAAATAGTTCCACTCGCTGTTGACTAAGCATTCGAATATATGAGCCCATGGGGGCCATTCTTATTCAAACCACAAAATAAGGAATGCCTCCTCAATTCTCAGTGGTTCCCTCACTTGTTCTGAGCCTCTGGATGGCCAAAGGTGAGAAAAGGACTGCCAGCCCAGGTCTAGGAAGTGACACCTCCTCCTTTCTTCACCCACAGATCCCATGCACCTGGTCCCATTCATACCTGGCTCCCTTTCTGATGCTGAGTCCACTGTGAGGATCTGACAGAAAGGGTAGCCCTCCAGGTAGGGGCAGGAGGACTGACTGGCGGATGTATTTCAAACTGAATAAATTTGCAATGTTGAACAGTTAGACTTGCCTTGCTGCTTCATGGAGGTGCAGCCTCCAAACACATTGGTGTTGGAAAGGGCATCAAGACACTTAGTGTGCGGCCTTGGGACCAGGGCAGGAAGGATGCTCAGTCTCCTCTATCCAGGCCTGCTTTCCCTTCTGTACATGGATGGAAAGGAGGCCTTTTCTCCCAGTAACACATCAAAGCCAAGCAGCAGAAGCCTCTACACATTAGAAAGGGGACATTAGTTTGTCCCAAAGGTGTTCTCTTACAAAGAACAAAGTGTACCAGAGCTGGGGCACAAAGGAGCCCAAGGGACTAGAATAAGATAAGCCACAAAGGAAGAGGAGGAGAAACATGAGAGACACAGAAAGAAGGGTTCCTCTGGAGTGAAAGGGCTCCTGAGGTGGCCCATCTGGCTAGGCAGGCAGTGCCTGGGCCCTGGGGACCTCCTTCAGTGGCTGGTTTGTGGCCTTGGTCTTTCTGCACACCCTTAGGTCACTGAGGTGAGCTCACATGACAGCATGCCAGAAGTACATGATTAGAGCCCTCAATCAGTAGAGATTTGGGGTAATTATCATTTTTATCCTAATCTCCCTCTAGCCATTCTGGAAAGAGACAGAGTATCAAGTCCAGAACAGTTTATAGACTGAGCAGAGACAATAACTGATGCTAAAATGGGAGTTGTCCTGTTTTTCTATTAAGTTATTATGTATAAAATGATTTATATAATTAAAAACTCTGTTGATCAGCTTTATCATCCAACTTGGGGCTTTTTGGAGTTCCACTCCTGTGTCTTGGGTTTCTTGATTGTCAAGAAGCAGGGTGGAGAGGGGCAGTGTAGAAATGGTTTCCAGAATGAACCATGACAATGACCTCTTCCCAAATGAGATTACATCAGTCCTGTCTAGTCATTGCCTCTGATTTCACCTCACACATGATGGTTTTGGAGCCTAAGGCATAAAAGCCATGGAATTAGGCCTTGGTCTCTGTTAACCATTAAAACCAGTAGACTGAGCTCAGAGGCCTTCTTGTCCATTCTTGATAATCCTAGTCACAGTTTGTGATAATGATCCTCCCCCCAAGGTCAACCTCTGCTTGAGAGCACAGGCTCTATCTAGGTTCCTCCACATCAAGCATCCCATTTAGCTTAGGGCCTGGCACACAGTAGGCACTCAGAACTAAAGCTCCCAGTGATGTCTGCCTAAAGCCCAATGAACACTTGCTCTCTACCTGTCTGTGTCATTAGTTACCTTTCCAGTTGCTGTAAGAAAGTATCTGACAAAAGCAAGCTAAGGGACGAAGGAGTTATTACTGCTTACAGTCTGAGGATGCAGCCCATCATGGACGGCATGGTGAGAAAAGCATAAAGAGGCCAGTCACGCGGCATCTGCACTGAGGAAGCAGAGGGCAACGAACACTGATGCTCAGCTCACTTTATCTTTTTTATACACATCCCAACTCATGAATGGTGCCACCACATTCAGGGTGGATCTTTCCTCCACAACAAACATAATCTAGAAACATTCTCACAAGCATGTCCAGAGACTAGTCTCTTCAATGATTCCAGACCCACTCGAATTGATCATCAAAACTGATCATCACATCACATGACACCATTGCTTCATTTCCACTAAAGAATACAAAGAAGGATCCTGGAACCCTCTTGAAGCTGACCTAGGTTAGCATTCCCTGCCACTATTCTTCCAGACACAGCTCAAAGGAAAGACCACCTCTACCCCATCATCACTTCCAAATCCACTCAGCTAGAAGATACCATTCAACAGGACAATAACTATTAATATCAGACAGCCGATGGTGTATGAATGTACTATGGCCTCTGAACTTGTCCCAGGAAGGAGCTATCAGTCTCTGGATCAGAGACCTTATGAGTTAGGGGCCATCAGATCTTACAGTGGGCTCTTCTTAGGTCATAGCTTATGGCCATCTAGAAAAATAGAAGTGCAATAGCAAAATGAATGGCAAGGTCAACCCCAACTGAGCCCATCAAAGTAGCTAACCTCCTCATTCCCTTTCCTCTGGGAGGGAGCTCATGGACCCATATGGTACCAACTATTCCCATCCATCCATCTCAGCAGATGAACACAACACCAGCCTGCCCACTTGCCACCGACTTACAACAGAGCCCTCTAAGCCATTGTTTCTCAACCTGTGGGTCATGACCATGGCAGGGGACAAATGGCCTTTAGGGCTGCCTAAGACTATCAGAAAACATAGATATTTTCATTGCAGTTTGTAACAAGAGCAAAATTACAGTTATGAAATAGCAAAAAAATGATTGGGGGGGTCACCACAGCAAGAAGTGTATTTAAGGGTCACAGCCTTAGGAAGAGCGAGAACCACTACTCGAGGCACTTCCAAACTGAACTCTTTGCTACTTATCCATCTGTTCCCTGCACAAAGCTTCTATTTTCCTGAAAAGCTTTTGCCATTGTCAGGGATCCAACCATAAGAGGATTCCTGACAGTCTGGTTGATAGAATGCCTTAATCAACAAGATTTACCTCCTGCCAACCACCCTGGGGCAGCTGCTTCTGCCCTCCAGGCAGCTGGGCTTTATGGGATCCTCAGAGTTTATCAAATGGAAGCCCCAGTTCAGAGGTGGAAAAAGCCTCTTTGGAGGTTAATAATGAGTACAAGGGGCAATAAATGTAATGATTTAATTCTTCAACGATGGTTAAACAGACTGCTGTTTACCAGCGCCTTAGCAGATAATTACCAATAGATAATTATGAAAAGCTGCCAGAATGCAACTGCCCCAGAAACAGCCAGGGCCCCCATCTACTTTCCCAAGCTAAGTAAATGAGTTGGTTCCTAGAGTTGTTTTCTGGGAAAGCCAGCAGGCAGAAATTTGCACTGTACTCTCTTCTTACTCCTTCCCTCACAGAGGCTGTTTCCCAGGCTGCTGGAAGGCCTCCCGGGTATAACCTGCCTTCCAGAAATGTACCTCAGTCATTTTAACCCAGTTCCTCTAACAGCCTATCCGCGACCCCCCCCCCCCCCGCCCCCATTGATTTAAAATTAGCTAAGCTGGGACACTTGAGCATTCGTTACAGAAGCATGTTCTGGGTCAATTTTGATGGAGAGGCTCAGGGGTGGGAGGGTAGATACCAAGCATCCTGAGACTGGTGGAGACAGGCCTTCCAGAACTCCTTTACTAACTACATGTACAATGGTCCCAGAGCCTGAGACAAGAAAGGAATTAGGCATGGAATTCATAGTATTTAAGCCTCTTCTGTATTTCTAACCAGACACATCCCACCCTTAAGGAGAAGCCCATCCACAAGATCACCCCAATCCTTGCCCATCTTCCTAGAACTGTAAGAAGCAAAAGGAGAAGGTTGTGCTGCACATCTCCATCCAAACCTTCCTCCAGTTCTGCTTTTCCTTTGCTTTTGTTTTTGGGTCAGGGTCTTGTGTAAACCAGGCTGGCCTCAAACTCTCCATGTAACTGAGAATGATCTTGAACTCCTGGTCCTCTTCCCTCTACCTCCTAAGCTCTGACACTGCAGTCATGTGCCCTGTATATGTGATGCTGAGGGTGGAACCCAGGGCTTTGGGCGTGCTGGACAAGCTGAGCTACATCCCCAGCCTTTCAAGTCTCTTTTCAATGACACGGTTGATTCCCCAAGTTTCTCTGCCACCACAGCTGCCTCATCCCTGAAACATGCCTCTCTCTTCTCCTCATCCTCTGCTGCCCATTGGTTTCTGTGGCTCTGAGGCCTCCCCTGCCTGTCCTCAAGCCAGGGAGACGTTCAGATTCCATCATTGGCTGCTACTCCTCGTGATGTCCTAGGGCTGGGACCCATCAGTAGGAAAAGATGTTCCTTTTGATGCCCACAATATATGACATTGACTCCACACTTGCATGGCCCATGGTGCCCTCCAAGGGGTCCTTCCACTGCAGAAACAGGAGTTTCCCACTTCCCAAGGCCATTAAAGTTGTGATGGACACTCGTGGGGTATCTTCTACACTGAATCCAAAATGGACTCTTAACTTTGGGAGAGAAGCTACCAGCACAGAAGACTGTGTCCTCATCACAGCTCTTGAGCAAACCAGTGTCCTTGGGTGACCAATTCTCTCTAGGGTGAGAATGGACTCTCTGGTCCTTCTTCACAGGCCAGGGCTCCAGACACCCTCGATGCCATTGCTCTCTACCCTTCTCCAGGAGGAGAAGGCTGATGAACACCAACACACTCTAGCCACTCAGAAAGCAGCAACACCCCCCCACCCTTCACAGGTTTCTGCTCCATCACAGCACAAAAGACACTGCTCGCCTAGGAATGCATCTCTCAGATGCTGGCGACTGACTCTACTCACATAGATGGGGTGGCTGATGGAGACCATCTCCTGTCCTCACCTGGGTTCTTGTCCCATCCTCCTCCAAGGCTGCAGTGAACAGACAGCGAAGACTCCAAACAGCAGGTACATTATTGGCAACTGAGGACTAATAACTTCAAACAGGATGAATTAACTTAAATGCTCTGGGATGCCAAGCAAGAGCCAGTTTTCAGAACAGGTCTGCGCCTCTGGGAAACGTTAGCATCTGTCGTAGTCAGGGTTTCTATTGACTGATGAAGCATCAGGACCAAAAGCAACTCGAGGAGGAAAGGTTTACTTCACTTATGCTTCCAGGGAACAGCTCATCTACTCAGGGAAGTTGGAGCAGGAACCTGGAGGCGGGAGCTGATGAAGAGAGGTCATAGAGGGGTGCTGCTTACTGGTTTGTTCCCCATGGCTTGCTCAGCCTGCTTTCTTGAGGATCCAGGGCCACAAGCCCAGGGATGGCACCACCCACAATGGGCTGGGCCCTCCCCCATCAATCACTAAGAAAATGCCCTACAGGTTTGCCTACAGCTGGATCTTATGGCAGCATTTTCTCAATTGAGGTTCCCTCCTCTTAAATGTCTTTAACTTGTGTTAAGGTGATATAAAACTAGCCAGCACAACAACGGGCCTCCAAAGTGGTCATGGTCCCCCATACCTGGAAGCCAGAAACTGCTACTGGAATGAGTTTCCATCCACAACCAAAATGTAGGGCCCCCCTCAGCCTGCAATCACTGATGCTAGCTAGCTTACCAAGCTCCCTGCACAAGGCAGAAGTCTTAGGTAAAGGGAGTAGGGTGGGGCCTGGGGACCCATCTCCAGTGAATGGGTCTCCTGTGGGTCTTGAATACAGTTGTCTCTTCCTCCTAAGTCGAATTCTAATATGGTCTATGTTCCAAAGCCCAGATTTATAGGGTGCCACTTGGGCCCAGTTGGGCCCTGAATGGCTGGATAAGGTGAAAAAAATAGAACCAATCAAGAAAGAGCAGTCAAGCCAGGGCCCACCAAAAGTTGCTGAAGGTTCACAGTCAGATCTGTGGCTTTATCTCTGTAGATATTTTTTTTAAATACTTTATTTTTTTTTCTTCAAGTTACATCTCAGTAACAAACCCCTCCCTATTCCCCCTTCCTAACTCGCCCTTCCACCCTCTTCCCCCCAGAAGTTTCCCCTTTCAGTCCAACAGATGGTTCCTTCTCTTATAACAGTAAGTATTATACAAAACAATAGATATAAATATGCCACATTTATGAGAGTAAATTGGCCCAGTATACCTTCCTAATGTCCAGTTTATACATATTTGGCCCCTGACTTTAACATTCTACTATCTAACCAACTCCATGAGTTTAAAGGTCTATATGTGACTCAACATTCATACTATCTTGCAACACACTTTTAAGAGTATCTTCTTAGATCTATAACACCCTCTTGATTCCTAAACAGTTCAAAATTTAACTATGAGACTCTAGCTGTCTATTCTTCAACCACCTCAGAGACCTGAGAGGGATAAATATATTTGCTTATATAGGAAGTGCAGGGCCTGCAGCTTCCAAAACTAAGAAAGAACATACCAATGACTGCCTGGACAGTTCCCATTTTCTCTCCATACATTCCAGCATCAATCTTCAGCCTTTGGGTCCTGTTTCTCTGACAGACATTTGTTGTAGAGCAGGGATTATGAAGGACTTACCTACCCTGTCTTGGCAGAGTTAGGCTGTCGACTTCCCTGCTACCAAGTTTTGTCCTTTTTGGACAGCAGTCTGTCTGCAGTTGGTGCAAGGGGTTTTTTTCATGCCAAGAGAAAGGCTTGCCACTAATTCAACCATCTTACAGTGGAGGTTCTTCGATGCTTACTCTGTAGATATTTTTAAAAATGTTTCCTGAGTTTCAGGCCCCCTTGTATAGCCTGCCACTTCCCTGGTTCCCAGCGGGGACTTTTCATTTGTTTTGCAGCTGCTGCTTGGGCCTTAATAGTTATCAACAGCTGTCTTCCCTGGCTTGAGCCTGCTGGCTGTCAGAAAGTATTGTATTTGAGGCCCAGTCTGCCCCTAACAAGCTCACAAAGGAGGACTTTAGGGAGCTTGGGAGATGCACAGTCAGTAAAGCGCTTGCCTTTCCAGCATGTGAACCTGAATTAAGTCCCCAGAACCAAAAATAAAAAAGCCAGGCGCGGTGGTGCATTTTCATAACCCCAGTACTGGGGAGGAAGAAACAGGCAGAATTCTGGAGCTGGCTTTCTAGGCAATTTGACCTGATGAACTAAAGAAAGACTGTACCTCAAAAATAAGGTGGGCAGAGTTCCTCAGTAATGACACCAAAAGTTGATCTCTGACCTCTATGTGCATGTGCTCACACAAAAAGAAAAAGAAAACCAAGGAGGGTGTTAAACAGAGACATGGGGCTATTTCAAGGAAACAAAGAATTATTCAAGAAACTGCAGGTTTGGCAACAGGGATCTGATGCTGGCAGAATGAGCTGCCTTCAACTCCCCTGCCTCAGCCCTAGGCCTCTCTCACTGCTGCTTCCCTCTGCCTTCAGGCTAATGCACCTCCCCTCACCTGCCAATCTCTTTGCTCAGACATTCAAACCTGATTGTTTCCATTCCAGTGCCTTCCTCCAAGTAACCAATCTTAAATTCCTTGGAGAAGGATCTAATTGGTTCCCCTGGATCAAGTCTTCTGTTTCATTCAATCCTTGTGGCCCAGCAATGGTGGGTCCCAGGCTTCACTTGGCATTGGACCCTCCCATACAGTGTCACTAGGGAAGAACCCTCCTCCAGGTAGGAGCTCTCTGTAATGTTAACAAATCCTTCCATGTCTTCAGCCAATCTAGGGCTTCCACAATGCACGTGATCAATCGATCCTAGCTTAACCCTTCTTCCTCAATCTTTTTCTTCTTTTCCAATAATGGTCCCCTCATCAACCAATGGGATCATATTCTCATCTCAATCTGATTTCCTATAGATGTGCTCTTCCCCAATCCTTGCAATGCTCAAAGACTGGTTGATATTTATGTCAGCAGGGTCGGACCTGAGCTTCAAACCATGAGCCTGACCCAGATGAGTTGAAAGTAAAAACCAACCTTGAGTTCCTGCCCAGCATTCTGATGCCTTGAATTTGACCAATTGCATTGTGGCCTGTTATGATTAATCTTAGTTGTCAACTTGGCTGTATTTAGAATCGCCATAGAAACATACTTCTGGTTGTGTCTGCAACGGTATTTCTAGAAAGGTCTTTCTTTAACTGAAGAGGGAAGACTCACCCTGCGTGTGGGTGGCAAGGCACATCCCACCACTAGAATTAAGGACCAGTACATAAGCCAGCTGAGCACTAGCGTTAATTACTCTCTCCTTCCTGATGGGGAACACAATGTGACCAGCTGCCTCCAGCTCCTGCTGCCATGACTTCCTGCTGGGATGGATTGTAACCCTTCTTACACTGAGCCAAAATAAACTCTCTTTTTTAAGACACTTTTTCAGGTATTTTGTCATAACAAAAAAAACTAACAAATACTTGCCATTTACTCTTGCAATGTTCTATTGCCTTCACCTCTGCCCAGCCCTTCCAGCCCATAGCTCTCCCTTTCTAATAGCCATAGGCCCTTGCCTGACTCCCAGCCCTAACACAGGGCCTAGAACATCAGGGACCCCTTGTGGACCTCCCTCTCAGCTCCAACACAAGCCAGGTGGTCATGCTCCAGCTTCCAACAAAACCCTGATGTGTCGCTGCCCCAATGCACGTGAGGAACCACCCTGGAGAGCAGATAAGGACATGTATTTCCACTTCAGCTGTTCACACACTCAACACTGCTGAACAGGGAGCTGGGCCCGGTCAGCCAGAAAACATCCCTGTATGACACAAAGGACTCTGGCTGACAGTGTTCCACTGGCAGAGGAAAGAAGCAAGGAATTTGCTGAATGGTGAGGGTGCCCATCCTCCACAACACAGCTTCCAGCACGGGGGGCATTTCCCAAACTCCTGTTCCAAGTTCTCCATACCAATCAGTTCTCCACCCATGGGGAAGGCCATTTCAGAGGCCTGACCAAGCTCATTGTCAAGGCAAAAGAACATTTTCAGGACCATGCTTTTGAAAACTGTATTCATAGTTCAGCCTCTGCGGGAGAAAGCTTAGCTTGCTTTTATATCTCAGTTTCTCCAGAAGCCATATGACTTCCAGAATCCGAAGACCCTTCTTAGGAATGTTCTGGGGCTAAAGCTTCCTGCCCAGGGAATGGGAGTGTCAGATTTCTAACTATCTGTTCCAGGAAGCTATGATGTCACAAATGTTAGACAACATCCAATGAACCGAGAAAGACATATGGAGGCCATATGCCAGGCAGAGGGTGGAACCTACTATATATCCCCTTTGCCCTGGCCTAAAATTGTCCAGTTTCTCTAGCCTTCTACTCTGGAGACATGCAGATAGCCTTGAGAACCCCTCCTTGTACTCTAGGCTCACTTCTAACTCAGGAGCACGCTTAGTGGCCAGTGCCAGGTGACTTCACTCTCACCTGGCCTGACACTACCTTTACACATGCTTGTGTGTTCCCAGAAATGTGGAACCTACTGTGGCCAAGCATTATAACCATAGTGCAGAAGTTAGGCCTAGAGACAAACCTGCGGCTAGGGGGATAGGAGCCAGTGGTGGCTAATTTTATTCTTATCCGAGGAAAGCCAGTTACATCAAGCAGGATGGCCACCACAGCACCTTTGGTTACCCTTGTCTTGGGTTTTCTTCCTTTGCAAGTGACTCTCTCTACTTCCCACTTGCTGCCTGCAATCAGCTCCACTTCTCCCCCCAGTCCCCAAGTCTCAGACCTTGCCTCCCGAGACACCCAACTGAGACTCTGGCCTTCTGTCCACTCCAGGGTCTTAAAAGAGCCCTGGCCTCATGAGGCCCTCCATACATTGCTGTTGCAGGAATGAAGAAATAGGGGGTTTTATATGTCAAGGGGAGGATCCTGTAGGGAGTCACAGGAAACTGTTATGAATGGGCTGCTTGCCTGAGGCTTCCACACACATCCTGAGCTGACTCTCCACTGACCACAGTCACCTAAGCCAGCCACCTAGGGTCAGAAAGCCAGTCAGCAGGCTCTTGTCTCTGGACTCACGAAGCTCCTGTCACTGGGGCTCCCACCCGACAGACATGATCCCCACCAGCCCACAAATGACTCCATTGAGAAAGCAGAAGCAGGGGTAATTTTCAGTCAGAATCCAATAGGATCCTCAGTGCAGCTCCTCTGAGACCAAGAAAAGAAAGAAGGTTGTCCTCACAGCCCATAACAGACACCTAGACTCACACCAACAAACAGGCAACCCAAACGCTTCTCCAGGAGCCTTTTCCCAAAGAGTTCTATGAAAACAAAGAAGCATGTCCAGTCCTGTGTGTTGCAACGCAGGAGCACATGCACAGGAGGGCCCTATTGGAGAATGATTTGGCTCTACTAAAGGTCCTAAGGTCCTGCAGCACGGAGCTCCATTTAATTTGTGAAACCCAGTTTTCCTAACGTGATCCCTAAAGCCTTGTTTCCAAGGATATCCGTCATTTCTAAATCTCCCTAGGATGCAAGGGAGGAAGGAACCAGTCTTGTAAAACCTGAGACCCACACAGAGTAACAGGTGTGTCCGACACTGTTCCAGAACCATGCTTCAAGGAACAAAGGAGGGAACACTGAAAGCCCTGGCCAGCTGCTGGCTTCCATCTGTGACTTCCCTGCAGGTGTATGGAAGGAAGTAACATTGGCCTGAATGGCCTCAGCCAGGGCATTCCTTCTCTCTCTGGGCCTCAGTTTATCTAGGGATGAAGCCAGATGTTCAGGGAAGGCCTCCAGAGGGAGGATACAAGCTCTAAAGACTGTTTCCCAAATCACATCCCCAAGCAGATGAACATGGAGATGGAGAGCTTGTGCATCTTTGGAGCCTTATCTTCCTGGCCCCAAGCTTGCCTCCTCAGATGTCCCCTCCTTCCCGTGTGCCACATGAAGAAATAAAAAGCCATCACCCTCCTGCCCTGATGCCCACATGGTAGAAAAACACACATACACACATGTACAAGCATGTACCCACACTTGTGCATACACACAAATGTGTACTCATGCACACACACAAACAAAATATCGATGTCTCATGGTAGGGAAAGAGGAAGTCTGAGCTTTCCAAGCAGCCATGAAAAGGCTCAGAGAGACACAATACTCATCCTAGATATGAAGCAAGTTTTATGGAGACATGCTGGGATATGGATGCAAGCAATTAATTGGTTCTCCTTGGAGTTTGTGACTGAGAAAAAAATTAAGAATTACTTCCTTAAGGCTTCAAATGTGGTGATTAATTAAGAAGCTAAATAATACTGATTTGTTTTCCTTGACCAAACTCTGGTTCACATATGAGTGAGGCTAGGGTCAGAGGTTCAGTTCAACCACGACGTCTACAACATGAGGAACACGGAACCCTGAGCCTCTCACCGTGTGCACAGTTAGCTTCTCTGGCAGCAGACCCTAATAAAGCCGTCATGTGGATCTGTGCTAGCCCTTCAGATGGTCATAGTCCTCACCACAGCCAGGCACCAGGAGGATACCTGAAAGAGGTCGGTGTTGTCCTGGAGGAGGTCTCTTCTGATCACTTGAACTGCTAGAAAAGCCGGGTGTTGATGGAGTCCCCTGCCATCTGTCAAAGCAGAGGATACTGCTGGCAGAAGAACTAGTCTCTCATCCACTCTGCTCAACACCAAAGGGAACAAGTGTTTTTGGAGGTTCATGGAATATCTCTTGATTTCCCTAAACTCCAAAAATCATTACGCCATAAGGAAGCATCCTAAATGCTGAAAGGAATTTGAAATGCAGCTGCATCAATCCAAACTGAAGAAGACAATGTGTCCCCTGACTGTTAAAGACTATGGACTGATGAGCAGCGCTCTGAGATGTGCGTAGGTGTCCCATGTATAGTAGGGAAGAGAAGCACCCAGTCGGACATATTCATCACCCTCAACAAGCCTATGCAACCTCAGTCAAGCAGCTGGGATAATGCCTGGAAACAGGATGGAGGGATGGGAGGGATGGGCCATTTTCGCCAGTAGACAGGGCCATGTAGAAAGTGAAACTTAGCTAATAGCACTACTGAAAATGAACCTGCCAGGGAAATAAGTAGACATCAGGGTGAACAATCTAGAAGGTACATCAAAATGAACAAGCCTGTCCCTTATATATTAATCCATTATTGTTCCACGATGTACCTGAAAGCAGAGACTTCAGAACCCTAGGAATGACCATCCACTGCAAACGAACAAGAGACCAGGAGCAAGATGCAAACCACTGCTCTTGGTGCCCTAATCTTGAAATCAATTTCCCATCACTTTGTAAACTTCTGTGCATCAAAAGTCATTATATCTCAGCAGATACTCAAGGGGGAAGGATTGCACAAACCAGGGGACACCTGCAGGAGGAGAGTGTTGGGAACCAATTTACATGACGCCTATCAACCCTTGAACCCAATGATTCCACATGTTGGAGGAACCCCTAAAAGAAATAATCTCCAGAGGGCTAGAGAGATAGCTCAATCAGTAAAATGTTTGTTGTGCAAGCATGAACACCTTCCATCCATCCCCAGATCTCATGTTGAGCGAGCAAGAGAGCGAGAGAGAGAGAGAGAGAGAGAGCAAGAGAGCAAGAACCAGCACTGGGGAGGTAGAAACCGGCCGATCCCCAGGCCCACCAACCTAGCCTATTTGGCAAACTCGGAACCATTGAGAGGCCCTGTCTCAAAAAACAAGGTGGACAGTCTTTGGGAATAATACCTGAGGTTGACCTGTGTCCTCAACATATATGAGCATGTACATACAGTCAGACACACACACACACACACACACACACAAAATAATCAGATGAGTACAAAAACACATAGACAATATTACTGTTTAAAATAACATCCAAGAGCAACCCATCTGGATGGCTAATACATTACCAGCCAGTCACCAAAACAGACTCAGAAGAATATTTAAGTACATAAGAAAGCACTTGGAAGTTAAAAATGCTGAGCTGAGGGGGCTGGAGAGATGGCTCAGTAGTTAGCGGATCTCAGTTCAGACTCTATCGTTCACACAGCAAGCTGAATGCTGTCTTGCATCCGGTAGCTCCATCACTGTGGAGGAGGAGAAACAGGCTTGCTGGCTACCAGCCTGAGAGAAAAAAAAACAAAAAACAAACAAAAAAAAAAAAAAAAAACCTAGGAGATCCAGGTTCAAAAATAAGGGATGAGTCAGAGAATGATAGAGAATGCCAAATGTCTTCTGAGAGCATTAATAGCTAAACACACACACACAGAGAAAAAGAAAGACATACACACATAGAGACACAAACAGATACACACACACACACCAGATTATTACAGCGTGAATCTAATATTCAAATACATAGAGAAAAATACACAAGAATCATCTTCTTTTAAACATCTTGGGGTAAGGTTGAGGAACAGGATTGCATATGATTTTAACTTCCTGTGTCTTCATAACTTGTACTTCTTCCGTGTACTTCTTTTACTATTAAAAAAAATTGGTATTTTCCCCCTAAGGTTCCCATTTCCATAAGGGTGATAGTGCTGTGCTTTCTTCTACATGCCTAACTGGACAAACAAGAGGAGAGTTGGAACATGACCCAGCACCTCAAAGAGCAGCTACCCAGTGGTGTCCTGCAGCTAAGGAAAAAGTGGATCACACTTCCGGCCACAGCATGGTGCCACTGCATACACCCACAATGCATCTTCGTGAATATGCAGCTTTGTGGGCAGACATTCCTGGGTTAAGGAAACTTACAAAAAGCTGGTCCTCTCTCTAGACACGAATGGCCCCAACTCAGGATGCATAGCTTGCCAGCAGTGTGCACTGGATGACAGCCTCAAAGACTCAGCTCCTCACACAGGGGCCATTGTCCTTGTCCTGCCTGTCTTTACCTGCCTCAGAAAGCCACTCGAGTCAGAAAAGCCTCTGATTCTCATTATGAGAGGCAAGTTGCAAAACTTAGCTTCTTCGCACTGAACTCACACATTACCACCCCACAGCTGGGCCCACTCCTACCCAAGGAGGAAGCCATTAGAAATACTGCTCCATAGAACAGGATACACCTGTTAAATGAGTTCTCAGTCTGAGGCCAAGGGTTTGAGGATAAGGTTCCGAAGTCCTCTGCAGGGCCCCTCACTTCCTGTGCAAGCCTGGCCTCATATGATAATTCCCATTCCCCACATCCCTGCCTCTCATCGCTGGGTTCGTCTTAGTTCACAGCTACACCATCTCTTGCAGGGATTCCCTGACCCTGAGTCTGACCTGAGCCTCTGCCTCTCTTATCTCCTCCAATCCAGAGAACAAGCTGTAGGTAGGACTGGGGTGCAAGGGTTTCTAGCTGTTCTCTGGGTGTTATATCCTGGGTGTTTACGGCATGCCAGCTGTAGCAACTCATTTAGCCCTGATTTTCCAATAAGAGGTGTGAGTCACATAGCAATGAATTGTCTGAGGCCTCATGGCCAAGAAAGGAGCAGCAGGCAGGAATTCCAACTTTATCTTATTTGCCCATGAGACTTAAACTGTGTCTGATTAGTCTGTGGTAACCTCTTCACATTCTCCAAAAAGAAGAAGGAAAATAGAAGCAAGGGTAAGCATTGGAACACCCGCACAACCTTTTTGTGAATGGCATGTAGTAAAGCAGGGAAGATGGAAAATCCCAACTGGCTGCGTCTCCAGGGAGAATCTGGGAAATGACCTGACCAACATAACGCAGATGGACACACAAGGTTGATCCAGCACCCACCAGCAAAACCCTCTGGCAAAAAGTCCTCTGTTGGCTGCAAGTCTTCTTACCTGATTTGTCAGTAGACAGAAAAGATCACCGCAATGTAGGCCTGTGGCTCTTGCAGCACACAGCAGCCTTGTATTGCTGGGGCACTCACCCAGCCATCCCAGACATGTGTCCATCTTCCAGACTTTCAGGACACAAGCTTAGGGTTCGTGGCCTGAACAAGGCAGTTGCTCCATCCTTCCCTGTAAACAGCCAGTGGGAAGGTGGGAGCTGGCAAAGGCTTGAAAGGGACAGAGAGGCAATGAAAAATGCTTGATGATCCAGTTGTGGCAAGAGAAAGATCTGCTACTGCTTCATTCCAGCCTTAGAGACACTCTACCACCCAGAGCAGCCATCATGGCTTCCCAGCATGCCGTGGGTCAGGAAATTTCCATCAGCTCATCCTAAGCTCATTGAGAGATGATGAAGGGGAGAGATGGGAAAGAGGAGAAAGGGACCAGATGTTTAGAGCATATACCTTGTTAGGTATGTTGATTGATGTCACCCTCTTTACCTTCCCACAGCTCCAGGAAGTATGCATGAAGGGTCTCCCTATTTCTCACACAGATTATAACTCTAAGGCAAGAACTGTGTCACCCCATTCGAAAGGGAAGTTTCCTAATTCCTTCAGGGATGACCTCAAATAACCAAACTCGCCTTGAAGTTTCTACTGCCCCATCCTCCAGGTACCCTACAGACAGAGGCCCCCTGGGCAATTGACCCCAGAGAAAAGAGAAGCCTTAGCCCCTCCACAGGGCTCAGCTCACAGAAACCAGGCACAAGTGACAATGGCAATTCCCTTGAGTCTCCTACAAACACAGCTTAAAGGAACCAAAGCAGGGAACAATAGTCCTAGAGTCTGCCCAGGTCCCCACCCTGGCCATAGTGTCTCAGGGGTCTGAGCCATGGGAGCCCATACTTCTGCACAGACTCTAGACTGCCCCTGTAACTGCTGTCCTCTCACATCACTCTCTGAGTGCTAGATAAAATCAGTGTTTTAGGAGGCTGTTCACCAGCAACAACCTGCATCTCTCAGGACCTACAAAGAGTGACTGGATGGAGATGAACTTGAACATTGTATCTCCTGAGCCTGACCTACAGGAAGGCGAAGTCCTTTCATGAGTTCTCCACTTACACAGCCACCATTAGTGAGTCAGGAAGGGTGCTGTTATGGCCTTCAGAACCCACCACCCACTTCTCACGTTCTTGGAGAAGCAGGGTTCTCTAAGGTGAACTCACCAAGGGCCAGACACTGAATGGGTTTACATACAGCTAATCTCATACTGACTGGGTGATTGAAGAGTGTTGTTCTTCCCATTTACAGATGAGGATCCTGTGGAAGGGGTTCACCAGGACTGGGATCAGAGCCTCTGTGCCCAGCTCCATACTATAACCTCTTCTGCTGCCCAGAGAGCTGCCCACCGAGGTACAAGAAACGCCTGCTGCCCAGTATCCCTCAGGCAGCTTGGATCCAATAGAGAGAGAAACTGTATAAGGCACCAGTAACTCAGACCAGGCAAAGTCATGGGATCCCATTGTTATGTTCATTGTCTCCTCTCTGAGAGATGTCCCAGGGAAGCTAAGCCAGTATGCCTTGGCTTAGGACATACATACGACGATAGTTTTCAGGAAGGAGAAGCAATGAAGTCCTCCTTCAGGACTTAAGGAGGCAGAAGGTGCTAAAAGCCACCTGGAACCCTCTTTCTCCATCTCTTCCTTGCACAGATATGGACAAGCTGAGTCCCAGCATATCCAGTGTGACATGGCTGTGGCCCACATGCCAGAGGATCTTACCCTGGACACTGCTCAGCCTGTCCCTCTCTGTCCCTTCCCACAACAGACGACTTCCCCTCCCAAGTACCTCCCAATCCCTCTACCTTTATTTCTCCACTTGAGGAATTGTTCAAGGTAAAAGATAGTTCTCATCTGCTACGATCCTTTTTTCAGTCTAAAAGGCAGTTGGCTCTGGACTCAATTAGGAGAAATCAATTTCAGACAGTAGCCATCCCCCCTGTGGCACCACTCTCCCAGACTGGGCTCCCTTCCTTCTCCCATCCTCCATAGTAGCCATTTACAGAATTACTGAGGAGCCAGTGGCAGATCAAGACAGGAGGAAATGGCACCAGCCCATGGAACAAAATGCATTTGAACTTCAAATAAAATCCCAACCTCTTCCCATGGGCAGATTCTTATCATTTTTTAAAAACTTAAACTCACTAGAAGAAAGATGTGGACAGTGGCTCACTTCTGCTCCTGGTATAGAACAAGGCTGTCCTTGAACTTCTGGTTCTTCTGCCTCCACCTCTAGAGTGTGGAATTACAGGTGGGAGCACACCCAGCCACAAGGCTATGAAAGATACACAAAAAGAAATTCACAGGGAACTGAGCAGTGGAGGAAGGGAAGCGAGGCAAACTGGGATGGCTGAGATGTGGGAAACTACTGTTTTCTATTTTTATGTGCTTTTATGATGTTTGCACTTTATAGACAAAATAAAACCATACTTATTCATGAATTTGATAACAAAAAATTAGGCTTTTTTAAAATGCAAAACTTCAAGAATTCACTATCAGCCCCAACAGTTCACAGTAGCTGTGGGCAATGAGCCCTTGCCTTGGTTCTGAAGGAAGGGAATCTTTCTTTATGGAGGCTTGAGAGGGTGGTGGAGGGATAAGGGAACTTAGTGAGCAGAAGGTATTTCTGGGGCCTTGGACAATGCCTCCCAGTTCACAGGAAGTCATTGTTAGGTCCACACCATACATGTGTGGTGCTCTCAGAAGCCAAGTAAAAAATGTGGATTTGTGATCCCAGGGTCTGTACTCCCTCCCTGGACTTGGGAACTGAACTGCTATGATGAGCTCCAGTCTGCTCTTCTGGAAAATGGGAAGAAAAGGCCTTACTGTACCTTTCCAATACAGTAATAGAAGAGGCAGTGCCCCAGCCCTGTTAAGAGTCCCCACCAGTGATTTCAGAGGACACCTGCCAGCAGGTATCACACTGCTGGACAGCTCTTTGGGCATAAGAATGAAGGATCAGAGTCCCTTCAGGATAGCAATGCCTGTTTGCGTTAGCAGCGGGTAAACCAACAAAAAGAAATGAAATTGAAGCCAATACAAGGGCTTTCTGGAGTCTTCTCCATGGCACCTGACTCAGCAGTGATGCAAATGTGAAGAGAGACAGCTTCCTCCCACCCCCAGCCATGCATAGGAAACCAGAGCATGACGAGAAGGATTTTACTGGATGTCAGTCTGTAGAGATAACCTGGATGTGCAGCTTTGTTGGGGTCATGGAGCAACAAAAGGGCGTCAATGGTGAGAGTTGTCTGCACACAAGTGGAATCTCTGTGATAGGCCTCAGGAGGATCAGAACTGGGGACTCTAGGAAACGTCACTGTTCTGTCCCCAGAGCAGAGGTATAAACAATCCTAACAGCAGGCAGTGTAGGGATACTGTGTGCCTGCTATATGCCAGCAACATGCTTCTCTATGAAGTCACTGTAACCTCTTCTAGACTGAAATTCAGTGAGATTAAGGACCTTGCCCCAAATCAAAGAGGATGTGATAGAGGCTGCAGCTTGAATATAGATTCTATTTTTTAAAGATCTATTTTCTTTTTAAGTATATGTGCATGTCTGTGTTGGGGTATGGGCACATGTGAGTGCAGCTGCCCACTTAGTCCAAAAAAGGGCATTGGATCCCCTGAAGCAGTAGTTAGAGGTAGTTCTGAGTTGACCGATGTGGGCACTAGGAATTTAACTCAAGCCCCTGCAAGAGCAACAAGAATTCTTAGCCTCTGAACCATCTCTCTCCAGCTCAGTGAATCCTGACCCTTAACCATTCTCTTTCCTAGGGGAACAAGAGGATTCCCAGCTAGAGGGTTGTAAGCTGTGTTTGAAGATTGTTGCTGAATCATTTCCTCACACCAGCCACTCTGCAGGCAACATTAGCAGGAAGGGTCCAGCGGGGTCTGGCTGTGGAAGTCTTTGGCCAATCTAGGATTGCAGAGCATGTACCAGTATCAGCCAATCTCTACCCTGTCCCCCAACTGTCTCTCTAGCACATAGTAGGTGTTCAGAAAATGACTCCGAGATGAACACATGGTCACATGGCTATTTCTAAACAATTGAAACCAGCTCCATGGAGTTCAGCTTTCCCCTTCAAGTCACGTTGGAAGAGAAAATGAGACTCTCCAAATATTCGCATGATTGTAATTCATCTTGAAGTTGTTAATGTGTTTCCCCAGAATACCTACTATGGCTGATTTCAAAAAAGTTACATTCTTGTAGACTTTTGCTTCAAGATAGAACATGTCAGATTCTGACAATGAAAATAAAAGGTGCCCCTGGGATGCTTGAAAAGATGGTAGCCGAGCCTGACAGTTTCTCCTCCCTAGGATGAGACCTCAGTCAAACAGGAGCTCCTCCTGTGAGCTAGGAGAGCTTGCGCATGGCGCCAGCTGCTGGGCCTCCCCAGAGCCCATCATTCTTTTCACTAACCTGGGAATTGATTCAATGAATCTCATGACTACTGATGTTCTGATACCCAGGGTGTGAGTCTACCAGACCCAGATGGAGCATCTTACTCAAGCCCATATCATTCGAGTGTTAAGAGACAAACATGGGCTGGGGAGATGGCTCAGTAGGTAGAGTGCTTGACCTGTGAGCAAGAGACCTGAGTTCAGTCCTTGGAATCGGCCGAAAAAACTGGGCATGGTGGCACTTACTTGTAATGTCAGAGGGACAGGCAGAGACAGGCAGATCCCTGCATCTTAACATCGAGCCTGTTGGTAAACCAAAAACCACCTACATTCCAGAACCAGGTGCTCCCCCACCCCCACACACCTTCAGTGACTCAGTGCTAGCTGGGCCCCATCATCACTAGCAGCCAATGCTAGTCAAGTCACATATTTTCCCTGTGCACATGCTCTATATCCCATATATAAAACACAAACCCCTCCCTCTCTCTCTCATCTTCACTCAGAGGTAGCCTTTTGTCCCCTCCCCCAAATCTCTTGTGTGAGGGCTCTTTCGTGGTTCATGGTGTGATTGTTTTGTGGCATACCTTGGCCCTCTGATCACCAGGATACCCTTCTGCCCTTATACAGCTAACCTAACTTAATCATCCAACTCAGGCTAGTGAAAGATCTTGTATCAAAAACAAGTAGACAACGCCCAAGGTTGACTTCTGGCCTCTACCATGCATAGACACATACCTGTCACCAGGTCACCAGGGACCTACAGATGTCTGTCCCCTCTAGCATTCAGTCCAGCTGTAGGAATGACAGGGGCTGAGGACAGGAAGATGGTTATGAAATATAGGTGCTCAAGTGACCAGAAGCCCCATAATGTGAAGTGTTAGAGAAGCTTAGGTAGGGTGGGGTGAGGTACCAACATTAGGTCAGGAGCAGGCCCTCTGTCTAGTTGCCATCTCTCTGGGATGGCCATCATCTTGGATTGATTACACCTGTTAGAGGAAGGTCTAATACATTGGTTCTCAGAATCTGATCTCTAATTGGTTAATAAAAGTTGCTGATGGCCAATTAGTTGAGAAGAAAGAGTACAGGAAGGTGGGACTTCCTGGGACCACAGAAGGAACCCTGGGTTTTACACAGAACTCCCTGCCAGGTCTCTGGAGCAGCAGGATGTCTGGGTATGAGCTCTGTGAGTCCTGAAGGTATGACAAGTCACATGGCTAGTTGGGATTAGGTGGTGGAGTTCCATTTGAGAATCTCCCCAGCTAAGGCCTCAGTGTTGAAACATTAAAAGGTCTTAGTGTATTTAATTATTGGGAAAGGGGCCAGGACAGCCTATAGGCCACCAGCTAAGTAAGGCAATCGAGGCTTACCAGCCTCCCACCAAGCCCCAGAGGCTGCCCCTCCAGGCCACCAACAATTCCACTGGCCTAATATAACACTTTATAGTTATTAATAAGTATCCAGCAGCTTCCCCTCCA
This sequence comes from Lophiomys imhausi, assembly GCA_907164525.1. NCBI lineage: Eukaryota > Metazoa > Chordata > Mammalia > Rodentia > Muridae > Lophiomys > Lophiomys imhausi. Next base: position 6,815,220 of record CAJQZJ010004755.1, on the reverse strand, counting down.
GACCTCCCTGCCAGGCCTTCAGGCCTCTAAGGTGAGTCAGGCCTGCTGGTCTCCCGCCAGAATGCTGGCTGCTCCGCCTGCCTAATATAACAATTTACAGTTATTAATAAGTATCCAGGGACTGGGTAGATGGCTCAGCGGTTAAGAGCACTGGTTGTTCTTCCAAAGGATCTGGGTTCAGATCCCAGCACAAACATGGCAGTTCACAGCTGTCTGTAATTGCCAGGTATGGTGGTGCACACCTTTAATCCCAGCACTTGGGAGGCAGAGGCAGGTAGATCTCTGTGAGTTCATGGACAGCCTGGTCTACAAAGTGAGTCCAGGACAGTCAGGGCAACACAGAGAAACCCTGTTTTGAAAAAAAAAAAAAAAAAAGTATCTGGCAGCTGCCCCACCAGACTGCCCAACCAGACCGCCCCGCCAGGCCTACAAGCATCTAAGGTGAGTCAGGCCTGCCAGTTCTCCTGCCAAGCAGCCGACTAACTCCGCTGACCGAATATTACAGTTTATACGTATTAATAAATATAATTAATAACTAAGTTTCAGTTTCATACACCTTCTTGATCCCTAACCTACAGGGTCCACTAGGGATAGGTCTGAGTGGATGGACTCTGTGTCCAGCCCAGGCCTGGCATGGAGAGACTATGCAGAGAAAGTTGGGAGTAGACTCGGCATTGGGCTGTAAGGAGGCCTTAGGAGCAAAGGCAAAGACACACATCTGCATTGGCTTAGAGGTGTGTTCTACAGGGGCATACAATGAGAGCAAGACGGGCTGGGCCCAAGTTCTAACTCTATACCTCTGTCTGTGGGACATTGAAGAAGTACTTGGCCTCTGAGAATCTCAACTTTCTCAACTGCTAAGGTGACTTACAGTTGGGCTCATGCTGTAGAGCAAGGTAAGGTTGAGTAAGTGATCTTAATGGTCACAAGGTACCATTGTTTATGCATGGTACCATTGCTGGCATCAAAGTCACTACACCCTGTCACCTTCTGTCATGTCTGCAAAGGGCCTGGTTAAAGAAACTTCAATACCTACCTGGTTCAGTGACCTAAAATGCTTTGAGGAGCTTTGATCCCCCACCAATGGGGATCACTTAGGACAATTCCTCCACCTGGCCCTCTCTTGGAACACTTTGCTTTAGAGTCTGCAATAAGCCAGATATAATAATAATGGGGGCTGGGCATGGTGGCACATGCCTTTAACCTCAGCAGAGGCAGGTGTATCTCTGTGAGTTCGAGGCCAGCCTGGTGTCCAAAGTGAGTCCAGGACAGTCAAAGCTACACAGAGAAACCTTGTCTCAAAAAATCAAATAATAATAACAGCAACAACAATGGGTGTGAGAAAGCACCAGTGAAGACAAAGCAAGGGCCGGCCCAGTGGAGCGGCCGTGAAGCCTTCAGGAGGGCGGTGCTTAGTGAACTCCTGCTTCTCAGAGATTTTTTTTTCTAAGAATGGTCCTCCTCCAAGACAAAAGCTAAGATGCAGAGAGATGCCATTTTTTTCCTCCAGAATGGATAATGTTTCCTGAGAGAGACAGCCCCATCCCCGGGCATCCCACAGTGCCAGCAGGGCCCACTCTCTCCCTGGCCCTCTGGAGGCCTCCTAGCTTGTCCTGAGGGATTCATTCTTCATTAGTGCCCTCTGGTGGCAGGGTGCCTGCTGTGACTCAAGAACTTACTAGTATCCAGTGCTTGCTTCTACTCCAGGGAAGAGGGAGAAGCAGGATACTCTCTTTTTTCAGACAAAGAAATTGAAGAATTGATAAGTGAAACGACTCCCCCAGGCAGACCTTACCTGGTCTTGTTTCCTCCAATAAAGTTCCTGGTGCATGATAAAGAGGAGATAGGCCAAGCTGAGACCTTCTCACAGGCCAGATTCTGTCTGTCTGAGCCTCCCTCAAGGGCAGAAATCAAAGATGGATTGGCCTAGAAAATGGTACCTACCGTCCTGGCAGTGAGAGGGTCTAGAGTTAAGAAGAGCAAGCACAAAGGAAGTGCACCCCATTCCAGGGTGCCAAAGCCATCAAGAAGGAATTCAGGGTACCCAAGTATACCTGAACACTCAGCACACAGGTTCTCTCTCAAGCATTTGGGAGTATGTGTAGCTCAAAAGCATTGTATTCAACCCAAGATGCAAATCTTACCAGATGGCTTCTGCTTTACCTGACAGTCTTCCTCCCACAGTGCTGCTGCAAGTTTAAGGTGAAGCTGGTGCCAAAACTTACTCCTCTTCCCACACAAGAACCAGGTGGGAACATAGAAACGTAAAAATCCAGCAAGGTTCAAACGTTGACTCCTGGTACTACCACATAGGAGAATAAGGCTTAGATTAAAGTAGACTGGCCCTGGTGAATGGCTCTGCCCTGTTTCTGGCATGTGAACTTGGCAGGATATCTCTCCTGTAGCCGCCACAGCTTCTCCCAGACCCTTTGGAGGATCACAGGACAGAGAAAGCACAGCTCATGTTGCCATGTGGTACCTACTAATACCAATTGAAAAGTAATAAGAGAGAGGTTGAATTACCTTGGTGACCCAAGGCCAGTCAGTCTTCTCTCTGGGGCTGGTGTTTTGTGTATACACATGCAAACATGGTGCTTTAAAGGTGGGAGAGAGAGAGAAAGAGAGAGAGAGAGAGAGAGGGAGAGAGAGAGAGAGGAGAGAGAGAGAAGCAAATTTGATTTAGACAGCTAATCCCATTTAAAATTACTTTGGCAATAAATCCACCACTCTACCTGAAGCACATTTCATTTGCATTGACATCTTGGGATGAGCATTCACCTCATCCTGCCGAATTAGCATGAGTATATACATAACAGAGCCCGCAGAGGCCCAGTCCCACACCAGACAGCAGGTCCTCCTCGAGCTCATGGAAGACCTGTCACTAGCTGCTTACTGAACTGACCTCATCAGCTCATTGACAGTCCAGTGGTGGCCCTATATCAGTCTGAGCACCTGTGGGGTTCAGATCCCCAGAATGGCTCTCAGTGCTGTATTTCTGATTCTAAATGGAGCATCTTGTTGGGTCTTGATGAGGGACAAGGAGACATGGCGGGGTCATTCCCTTGGACAAGATTCCAGGATGGAAGCTGGAGTGCGCATCCTGCCTCTGACCTGGAGAGGATGCTTGGGATGCTTCCTAGATCCTAGAGTTTCTGGTGTTCAAAATATGGCTAAGCCCAAAGCTCTGAGCCTGGGCAACCAGGTTTTCAGCCCAGATTGGCTACTTACCAACGGGGAGTCCTCAGCATGTTTCTGAGTCCTTAGGGAGCTCCAGGCCTCACCTGAGTCATAGAGACGATGGGGGAATCCATGCCCCACTTCAGCAATAGATATACTAGAGCTGGCCATACTTGGGACTTGCCACCAGAATGGCCTCGTGTCATCTACTGTCCAGGACAACAGGGTGATCAGTACAGTTAAGAAATGTTTCCTCCCCAGACACTCTTAGAAAGTGTCACACACACACACACACACACACACACACACACACACACACGCACTATAGGTATACTGACATATATACGTACACCCAGAGACTCATATGCAAATGTCCTAGTACCCAGAGACTCATACATATACTCCCAGATATGCACAAAAGTACTCATGGTCTCACTGAAGCACACAGATATTCAGCCTTGCTGATATACATACACAATCTTCCATGGACTCACAAACACATGCAATGTACACATAATATACATAGACACATATATATAAACAAATATAAACACAGTAATATACATAGACACAGAAGACTCACTGACATCCAGACACACAACGGATATATTGACACATGTTGCACCTTACACAAATATATTAGCACCCCACAGATTGGGGATACAGGTGTATACACGCATGCGCGTGTGCACATACACACACACACACACACACACACACACACACACACACACACCACTTAGATACAGACACTTTGCTTCTGCACATAGAAACTCCTGTGCCCAATGGGCCAAGTCGGGTTTTGACTTGATGTTGCCACTAAGGCACTGCCTCTAAAGCCAAGGTCAGAGTTCACATATGTAGACACTTACCACATCCCTGAACCCACTCCGTCTCACTCACCACCCCAAGCCACACCCAGGATCTAAGAAGTACTTAGTCTCACACACTTGATAACATAGCAACACTGGGATTGCCATGGTTTGGGTTCATGACCTTCTCAAATTGTCCCTGTGTCAAAGGGCTGCGAAGGAACCACCCTGGTAGCACCCTGCTCCTGACACAGGGACATCCCAGAGCCTCTCCCTTACATGCTCTGAACTACTCTCCATCAGTAAAAGCTTTGAAGTTAGTAATTAGATGTGAGCCAGGCAGAGGCCCATCAGTCAGTCCTACAGCTGTGGGCTTCAACTCCTAGAACTATGAGGAACAATGTCAGGACCTGAGGCTGCCCTTGGCTCCACAAGGGTCCCTCTGTGCCCAACATGCCCTCCTTAGACTTCACCCTATAAGGTGGTGCTGGGCCACAGCATGACAGGAGGCTTCAAGCTACCCTTGTAGCCTGTACCCTCAGTTTCCTAAAGCTAGGCCTGCAGCCCCCAGGGCTCCAGACAAACTGAAGCCTGGCACATGGAGGAGCATATTGTGAGTTATGGGTCACATCTTGCAGTCCAGGAATCTAGGCAAGGAGGAGCCGGACAGCTTGTCACTACCCCACAGTGTAGTGGCCCCAGCTGGTGGAACCCTGAAACTGGCATCTAGAGTCATCTAAACTGCTGCTGTCAGTGGGGACCTTAGTGGACCACCTTCTCTGTGCATGAATACAAGGCCTCCCTGCAGCCTGGCTCCCTCCAGGATTCAGTCACCTAGGCACAGCCAGCATTGTTTGAGGAGACACTCGGGGCTTCAAAGGAGAATACCCTGAGTGACCCAGGGCCTAGCCTTTGACGGTTATTGCTTCTGCTGTGTTCGGTCCTGAGAGAGTTGTCCCAAACCCAAAGGGAGCAGACACCAACACCACGTCTTGTTATGAAGTATCAAAGAATGTGTGGACATATTTTTGAGCCATCCATCAGCTCAGAAATGCCCCCAGAGGTGCCGGGCAGTCCTTGCCCTTCTGACTTCTCAGCTACGCAACTTGGCTCCCAGCAGACTTGATCCTAGCCCCAAGGCTGGAAAAACAAACCCACATAGGGCTATCTGCCTCTAGCCCTGTCCTTCCAGGCCATCTATCACCAACAGGCAGGTTCACAAAAGCAGCAAATCACAGCAGCTCTGGGACTCACAGCAGCTTACCACAAAGCAGGGTGTGGGGTTTAACCACCTGAGGGGCAGCATCCGTTCTTGTGCCTACAGCGCCCTCTGTCTCTGCCCCAGCTACATTGCATACTAAATCCTCTCTTCCAACCTGAAGTACCTCTTCTTCAAGGATTGAAAGAACTCTAGAAAACTCACATTCACCCTTCAAAACCCAGCTGCAATGTCACAGCCTCTGTGGTGCCAGCCTTGTATCCATGTATGAGCACAACACAAGTGTAGGCCAATGGTTCTTAATCTTGGCTGGTTCTGAATGGCTGAATCGGTCCGGTGATAAAGGAGGGCACTGGTCACTGTCCTAACTCCATCTTGGCTCTCTTTGGCACTGTGCTTGCCCCTCCTTCACCTTTCCTCTTGAGTCTCCTTGGGTTCCAGGAACAGAAGGACTCACCAATAAACACATCTACAACATGGAACTGAAATAACACCAAGCAATGGTGAGCCCACAGGACAGACTTCACCATATAGAGGCAGGTGTCAAAGCAGGCAAGGCTGCATCTGGAGCAGTAGGCATTATCTCACAAGAACCAGAGAGTCCCACCCCCCCCCCCCAGTAGAGACAGCCAGAAGGAATTCGCCAGGTCATTTTGCAGCACCAGAAGTGAGGCAACGGTCAACAAGATCCCACCTGCCAGGACTGCTTAATCCCACAGACTTCTCACCCAGCTCTACAAAAACCTAAAGTCCATGCCATTGAGCCCTTCAATATTCTTCCCCATGTGGCCACATTGATTAAATCTCCTCTCTGCTTTCCACCATCACGATCTCTATAATTGGCATATGGGGGTAGGCATCAGAGTCAGCCTATGGAGGCTGCAGGGGGCAGGATTTTTTCTCTAAAATGTTGATTGGAAAAGAGGGTTTTTTATTTTTTTATTTGTATACGTGCATATGATTGTTTGCCAGTGTATGTGTATATGCACCACATGTATGAAGTTCCCACAAAGGCCAGGAGATGGCATTGGATCCCCTAGAACTGGAGTTATAGATGGTTGTGAGCTACCATGTGGATGCTGGGAACCAAATCCAGGTCCTCTCCAAAAGCAATATGTTCTCAATCATTGATCCACCTCTCCAGTTTCAGATGGGAACATCTAACATGTACTGGTGACAAAGTGCTAATCTGTGACATTCCAATTCACAGCATAGGTACTGTCTCAGACATCAGAACTCCCAAAACTCCCCCTGAAGATTCTGTGCGGCTGAGGCTCTGGGGCACTGATATAGACCGCCACCTCACAATGTCACATATAACAACCACCTGAGGAATTTTCAAAGCACACCTTTCCCCAGGATTTCCCACTGAAGCTTATCAAATCAGAATCTACAGGAGTGAGGCCCAGCTCACAGCCTGGGGTACCTTAAAAACTTCCCCAGAGTGTTCTAGCATGTAGCCAGGATGGAGAAAACTGGGGTGAATCCTAGCTCCCACCAAAAACATGACATCTGGACATAACTCAGAACCTCCATCTAACCCTTACCCTGTAAATGGCATTTATCCCATGTAAACCAGGTCACAAACTTATGGTTTTACTGAGAATGTCACAAGAGACTCTCTGCTTCTAAAACTATTAAGTGAATGCAAAAGATGAATAATTTAAAGACTGATTCCATGCACATAACAGATGCTTAGTAAGTAATCATTGAATGAATTAATTAGTTAATCCATATACCTCTAATTCCACATGACACAAAATACTTCCTTCCCTCGAGAGATTGAGCTCCTTGAAGGCAGGATAGGGACCCAGACCCAAGCAAAGACAGTCAATGGACACATCAGTGGATCCATGAACAACCTGTACAAACCCTCCTGGCTATCTCTTCAGTCTCTAGGTATGTGATGGGTTTCTACATGAAGAGAAAAAGGCTCACACATCACTTCTGCCAGAAGGAAAATGATGCTACAATTTAATCAAGTAACTAATTAATCAGCTCACCTAAGCTGTTATACATTTTGGAAGCTTTTCCATTCACAATGACTCACGGGTCCCAAGCTGCATATATACTGGGATTTTAGACCCTGTTCACTGCCACTATAATACACAGACTCAGTTTCCCTAAGGAGACCTGTAAGGATGTGGCCTGTGCGCTGAGATTAGCAAGAACAGCAGACAGAGTGGTAGCCCTTGCCTCACTCCTGCTGTGATTGCAACTGATTCCGTGCCCTGATTGCAAGATTCCTTCTACCTCTCTGCTCACCCCGTTCCTGCAGCTGAAGCCCAGGTAAAGTAGCCCTGCAGTGTGGAGGCCACACCAAGACAGAGGGTGCTGGAGTCAGAAAGAGCAGAGTCTGGACACAGCCCACCCCTTCTTAGATGTGTGACCAGGGCTAATCAAGCCTGTGAGACTCAGCTCAGATGACATCAGCATCAGTGGCTGCTCCTAAAGCCATTATTCAGTGAGAATGAAATGAGGGCCATGGAGCCAAATGCCAGATCTAAACTATAGAAATGACTTTGGACTTGGCAGGTGATGACACAAGCCTAGCCCTTAGGCCCAAGGCTGTTCTTGGTATCTGTGCCATTCAGAATAAGTATATTAATAATAATAAGTATATTAGTGACTTTTCTCATTGCTGTGACCAAAAAAAAAAAAAAAGTCTGATAGAAGCAACTTAAGGACAGAAGGGTTCACCTCCCACTTATAACTCAAGGATATAGTTCATCGTGTGAAGAAAACATGGCAGCAGAAGCAGGGGGCAGCTGGTCACTGCATCTGTGGTCAGAACACAGTGATGGAAGCTGGTGCTCAGCTGGCTTTCTCCTTTTTTGATTCAAGCCAGGACTGCAATTCACAGAATGGTAATGCCCACATTCACGGTGAATTGTCACACCTCAATTAACTCAATCTAGAAACTCGCTCACAGACCAATCTAGAAATTTGTTTCCATGGTGATTTTAAATCCAATCAAACCAACAGTCAAGATTACACAGCACAGAGAGTCGCTTATCATGCCAGACCCCAGGTTTTACATCTGGAAAGTTACACCAGTGAAAGACCTCATCCTAAGACTGTGGCCATGTGCCCATACCTAGCAGGACCAAGCATGGTGACTGGCTTACACCATGCAGACAGTGAGGCTGTGTTTCTACCCCGTCACAGAATTCCAGCTGGTAACTACTGTTTATTACCACAGCCAGGAGCAATGTTTCCTCTGGCGAGGGTGTGACTGTGCCTGGGTGCTTACAGAGACTTAGAAACAGCTCTCTCCACATAGACACAGGCCACATAGATCTCTGAACCAACTGTTTTCCCAGTCAGTGGAAACATATGTGGTCCAAAGGATCCCGAGTGTGAGAGCAAGTGCGGGGTAGACCTGCGCCTGCCAAGGCACAGCCACACCGCCAGTCTCCTTCCACCAAAGCTGGAAGAAGACAGATTCATATCCCCAGTCAGTATATTGGGGTAACCTTTCTCCACTAACCACCTGAACCATCACAGCACCCAAACACTTCACCCTCCCAAGAAGGAAGGGGGAAGCCTTGGAGGTCTGCAGCTGTCCAACACAAATGTATTTGTTTCTAGAATCTCACAACCCCCATTTCCCTCTCCTCCCCCTCCTCCTCCCATGCCACAAAGCCATCTGTGGGTCCAAGGTGAATCAGACTGGGCAGTTCCAGGCCAATTTGGAGATAAGGCTCTTTCCCATTGGCACACACAATTCCTGGTACAGAAAAAACGAGAAGAGGGGGCAGTCCTTCAGCAGAGAGAACTCCTGTGTGTCATCATCTGCCCCCATGCCCTTGGAGACAGGCCTTTAAACACAGGCCAGAGGGCATCCTTCTCTCAGCCAGCCATCAAGGGCAATGTGAGCCTTCATCCCCAGTTAGGACCTTGGGCATGTCAGACATCCAGCAACTCAAGAACTTTCTAAGAAGCTGATTTAAGGGACTGGTGAGATCTCTCAATGGGTAGTGTTTCCTGTGCAAGCATGAAAACCAGAGTTCAGATCCCCAGAACCCATGTAAAGGCCAGATATAGCTACACATACCTGTAATACCAGCACTGGGGATGGGAGAGACGGGAGAATCCCTTGGGCCAGCTGGCCAGCTAGTCTTGCTGAATCCTTGAGCTCCCGTTTCACCAAAAGACTCTGTCTAACAAAAGAAGGTAGAGCTCAATAAAGGGAGACATCTCAAGTCAACTTCTGACCTACACACATGCATGTACACACACACACACACACACACACACACACACACACACACACACACAGATATGGGGAGCCAACTCAGTCTTAGCCAAGTTCATAGGCACTCAGGGAAGAAAGCTGATAGACTGAAGCTGATGTCTGATGACTGAAGATGAGGATTCCACCCAGGTAAGCCAGGGCCATTGTCCAAACTTTCTGTGCCTGATGTGTGGTGTAAAGGTACATGGAGCCATTTACCCCCCTCACTGGGTGCAAAGGTACCCACCTCACTGGGTCCAAAGGTGACATGAAAATGTTGACATGCTTTACAAACCCCAGAATTCTTGGCAGGAATTAACTACCACAGACTTCCTTTGGGCCCTGGGGGGATGGGGAACTTCAATTTCCTGGGTTCTTCTGAATATGCCAATTTTCTGCCAGACCCTCTGTTTCATCTCCCAAGTTCATGCAGACTTAATGCCTGATTCACAACATTGGTCTGTTTTGGTAAAATGACACTTCAAATTAGCTAGCATATCAATGAGTCTGGATGCTCCAAAGAGCTGACCTGACCCTGTGGCTCTCCCAGCCCTTCTCACCCCAACACTAACCCTCAGTGCATTTTGAGTGGCAGGGCAATGTGGAGCTTCTAACATGTGGAGCTTCTCTCCTGAGGGTAAAAGGCTACCTGTGTCACCATCAGAGGTCTCAACTTGTCTTCATGGTGTTAAGATATCAGTTTGGGTTGTCCAGAAGTAGAACATGAGACAAGGATGTAGTATCACAGATTGACTGACAGAGGCAGGGGTGCAGTCGGGAAGCAGGAGGAAGAAGGAAAGGGTATGGAAAGGGAACACAATACAGCAAGGCTTCCCAGTGTGAGTGGTGGGGCCAGGGTGCTGTGGAAGGATCCTATACAGATGTCCCACTCCAGTTGGTGTCAGAGATGGGTCATGGGCCCACCTGGCCCCTCATCAGTGACTGAGTATTCAAGGAAGCATGAACCTTCCAGCTTGTGGCAGCCAGGACAGCATCAAGGGCAGCAGGTCCCAAAAGGCCCTTGGCCCAAAGGAAAAGCCCCAGAGAACAAGGTCTACACAGACAGCCACCTGCTGCCAGCTGGTCAGGGTCATGGATGAATTGAAGCTCCATGGTAGATCCAACCATAAAGAGACAAGTGCTGGTTCCCAGCACCTGCCATGCCCTTCACAGTTCAAGGCATGGCCCCTTCTGAAGGGCAGAGCTCTCAACCACACAATTTACACTTTGAGCTCACATGGGATATGCTTTAGCTGTGTGTGACTGACAGACACTCTGAAACCTCCCATCTTTGTCAATCAGGTCTTCCTGGTGAGAATAGAAAGGAAAAGAAAGGGGAGGGGAGGAGAAGAGTTAGTGGAAGCGAATGAATACCCCAGATGCCCTGCTGGTCCTGACACAGGGAAGAGCCTAGCAGGTTAAAGGAGAGAACACAACACAGCCAGGACAGTGCAGGCGGAGCAAGCTGTGGGGAGCAAGCCAGTAAGCAGCATTCCTCTGCATCAGCTCCTGCCTCCAGGTTCCTGACCTGGTTGAGTTCCTGCTCTCATTGCTTTTGTTGATGAACTGTTATATGGAACTGTGAGTCAAACCGACCCTTTCCTCCCTACGTTGTTTTTGGCCATATGGTTCATCACAGCAACCGTAGCCCTAAGACACTATATAACTCAGACCAGCCTCAAATTTATAGTCTTTCTCATTCCGCATCCCCAGTGCTGGAATGTGCCACCACACCTGGCATTTTATTATTCATCTTTTTAAAAGAAAAAAAAGAAATGAATAAATAAACAAATAAGTAAATAAAATAAAGTGAATAGCCATGTTTCTTTCCAGGAGAAATCTGAGATTCCAAAAATACAGGGAAGGAAACATAGACAGAAAAGCAGAGAAGTGGTTTGGTGGGTTCAGGGTGTCTGGCTTCACCACTTGCTTATTGGATGATTAACATAGGTTGCTCAACCTTTCAAAGCCACCATGCTTCTTCCTTCAAAGGTTTCTCCCATCATCACCATCACCATCACCTTCACCACTGTTATCACTACTATCATAATCAGCATAATTATCACCACCATCATAATCAACATAATTATCACCACCATCACCATCATAATCAACATAATTATCATCACCATCAGCAGCATCACCACCATCATCTCCATCATTCCTGCTCCTAGGCTCTGTCAGAGTTTACTCTACATCTGATAATGGTTCTGGCTTCTGAGTGGGTGGGCCACATTTCCTCCTGGTCTTCAATCCTTCTGTCAATCCACCTTCCTGTGTGTGAGGTCTCTTGTTGAAAATTAAATATAAAAAGTCTGTTCAAAAAGCAGGAAATTTTTATCCTTAGAGTCATTAACATACAAAGCTTTCTCTTTTCTTCCTCTCCCTTCCCCTCTCTCTTCATTATGCTTCTCTTTTGCATCTGATATCATTTTAGGTAAAGAAAAATGAAACACTTGTGTTAGTAGCACAAATGTTGCCGTTCATCCTTATGATATTACACCATGCAGTTTTAAATGTAAATATGAGAACATTTACCACATATGTGGAATCATCAAAACCACAGCCTGTATTTTATGGTTCATACATGCAAATGTATTTATCAGAACAGTGGAATGGACAGCTTGTCTGCTTGCTGCTGTCTCTCATGGATAGAATCATATTCTACCAACATTGTACCTTTGATTACTGTTGGAAGGGCTGGAAGTGTGGTTGACCCATCTTGCCCTTCTCTTCTGGGCCATGATCCTCGTGGACCCTAGGAAGCAGAGTCAGAAGGGTGTGAGGGGCTTCCTGATCCTCTGAGTTGCTTAGAAAGTTGTTTCCTGCCTTCCTTCTGCATTTGAAGCATGTTCAGATCTAGGTGGCAAGGTCTTGGAGCTATCAGTGCCCAGTCAACTATACGTAACAAGTATCCTTCCATTTGCTGAGTGTCACTGAGTCCATCAGAATTCTATGCTTGTGGAGCTGACAATAAAGAGATGATATACAAATGAGAAGGTTAAATGCAGATAAGTCAGGAAGAAACAATGGACCAGTGTGATGCGTGACTATGCTGCGCTCTTGTGCCTGCTCCACGGTCCCCTCAGACTTCAGTTACAAAGCACAGGTTCAAAGATAAGATGATTAAAATTACAGGCTGATGGCAAGAGGCAGCACTCCTGATCACAGATCACAATCCCTTTGTGATTGATTCATATGTGGCACACCCATGACACCAGCCCTGCGTGGTGGGAAATGGACATGGCATGTTTATACTTGGCCTATCCGCCTGAGCAGTGGTAGGATGACATGCAAGGCAGGTGTTAGACATGCTTTGCAACCCTGGGCCATGTGAGGCCTTCATGCTCTCCCAAGCCTGAAGAGTGAGCTGGGCAGCAAACTGGAGAAGTAGGCTTCATCGACAGGAAGCTGGACAGCAGCAAGCTGACTGTGATTCCCCATGAGCTTGGATGACATGAAATGCATTTTACCTGCAAAAATCAGAACTATGCCTACTAACCCAGCAAGCTCAAATCAAAATGTTTCTCTGAACAGACACAGAGCTATAAATCAATGGTATATGATGGCTGCTTGCAGTTAACGGCACCTGGATATGCTTCAAGTGCCCGTCCCCCACTCAGAACTTCTGCCCACAGAAATGAGTGTCATCACCTGTGTTGGGAATGAGACAACTCAGAAAGCCTGTATCTGGTGTGAGAGACATATTCCCATTTTGGAAAGTAATTTCCTGCCCTTATCTTTTCTTAGCCTGAAAGCAGATGGTCTCATGGGCATGGAACATGGGTTCAGGCTTCAGGACACAGGGAATCTGGGCTATTCCAGGATCCATCCAGCTCTACCAGTAAAACAAAAAGGACTAGGGATGTAGCTCAGTTAGTAGAGTACTGGCCTAACATGTGGGATATTCTGTGGTTCAATTTCCAGCATTGTATAATCTAGGCATAGTGGTACAGGCTGGAGGATTAGGAATGCAAGGTCAGCCTTGGATATATGAGAGTCTATTCAGATAGGGGAGAAGGGGGAGAGGGAGGAGGGGGTAAGAGGGAAGAGGTAATAAGATCTGGAGATCTAACTCTCCACTCGCTGCCAGAAAGCTAGGCTCACTGATGACACAAAACAAGTTGACTCCAGTCCTGAGCAAGCAGCAGCCACTACCAGGGCCACACAGAGGCCTTCACTCTGTTACTGCCTTTGGTCCTCACAATCATTATTGCTTTCACTGTCAGAATCCTGATAAACATCACTTCCCGTGAGGCTGAGTAAGTTAAATGACAGAAACAATTATTGTCTCAGCAGAACACATGACAAAATTGAGCCTTAGACGTTAAACAACTGTTGTTTTCATGGTCACATGGCTGGCCGAGCCAAAGATCACACCCAACTCTGATCCACCGTCCAACCTGGACACAAGTGATGGACACAAATGAGCTCACACATGTGGTGGAACATTGTAAGCTTGGCTTTAGAACAACTGGGGGGTGGGGCAGTAGCTATTTGCTCTCTAAACAGCGGCATTTCACAGGGCACTAGAGGGTATCAGGGGAAGGAAGTGACAGCACTGGAATACCTGGGAGCGGTGGCAGAAGCATTGCTGAGTTTAAGGTCAGCCTGAGCTACATAGTTGAGTTTTAGGGCAGGCTAGCTTACATGGTGAGATCCTTTCTCAAAGGAGGAGGAAGAGGAAAATTAGGAGGAAGAGGAGGAGGGGGAAGAGATTAAAGTATTTGCAAGAAAATGGATGGAACTGAAAATCGTCATGTCCCATGAAATCACCCAAACTCAGAAAACTATACTAGTTAGAGACAAATCCAGTACATCTTGGTCCTGAGAGTGTGACTGTGACACCAAGGGACGGGAGAAAGGACAGACACCCGGGCACAGATACTGAGCTGGGATAAGACACACTGTGTGTGCTCTGATGAAGTGGTGCCAGCCAGAGAGGAGCATGAAACCTTGGTGAGTTTACTACATACAACATGACAAGAGGGATGAGCTAGTCTCTGAGGAGGTGTCTGTAGTGATCAGTCTGAGGGTACAGATGTCCAGGAGGAGAAGCGACTGGGTTTTGCACACACTGGTCAAGTGTTGGTAACACTGGCACTTGCACAATGTATACCAACATCCACACTTGGACCAGAGAAAGGCTTTGCCAACCCCCACGGGTCTGAGGCCTCGGTCCTTGACATGGCAGTTCATGTCAACAAGACGCACTCACTCAGAACGTCTCCAGTTCCCTGCACCTGCCTGTTTTCTCTCATGACATGAATTCACAGAGGTGCACTATGTATGGGTGGAGGGGAGGAAAAGGATGGGCATGAGAGGAGAAGGGGGAGGGGCCAATGCAAGCAAAATGCAATGATAAATATGCATGAAAATGTTGTAATGAAACCAATTACTGTGTAGGCTAACTAAAAAATTAGTTTAAAAAAATATTCATTGAAGAAAAGTGCTCTGAAACTAGGCAAAGAAAACAGCACCTGGCAACATGTTTCTTTTCCCATTTTAAAGGCTGGAAGTCTACAATGAATGAACTGTCTCAACCTCAGCTCAGCACCTTCATATCTGCAGAGAGAAATTTCCCAACTAAAAGTACCGTGAGGGCTGGTGGCATGGCTAGGCAAGTGAGGTGCTCACTGTAAAGCCTGAGTAGAATTCGATTCACGGGATCCACATGGTAGAAGGAGAGAAAGGGTTTCTAAACACTTTCCTTCCACCTCCAGATCTAATATTGCCCAGTTAAAAATACTTTTTAATAGAACCATTATAAAATCAACTTGCGAAGAGGAGAGTGTGAAGAACAAGGGTTTAAAAGGGTGGTTGGATATGATCCACATACACAGTGTGCACTGTGAAACATCACAACGAATCCACTAACAAGTACAATTACTATACACTGATGGAAAATGAAAGGACGAGACAAGACAGCTCATTGACTAGAGGCACTTCCTCCCAAGCCAGGTGTCCTGCACTTGGTTCCCATGACCCTCATAGTAGAAGGAGACTTGAAAGGGAAATTTAAAAATAAATATTTCCGAGATATATGCATTTAAACTACTTTAGAGTCTCTTTTTAGCCTCAAAAGTGTCATCTTTGTCCATAAAATACATGTTACCCTACAGCTAAGGAGACAGATTAGTTTCCCATTGCTGAATAACAAATTATCCCAACAGCAGCTTAAAACAACCAATATTCATTTATCTTAGCATACAGATGACACGCCATGTGGATCCAGATTCCAGATGTGACTTAGCCGGATGCCTTCGTCTCCCTGGAGATGGCAGGAGGGCTGTCAACTGGAGCTGCAGTATCTCAAGGCTCCACTGGGCTGGAAATCACTGCTGAAGTGGCTGCTGTCAGACTTCAGGAGAGCAGCATCCACACTGGCCCGTGTGATTTCAAGTCTGTATCCATCTGTTGGAGTCACAGTAGCAAATACCACAGCCTGGCATCTGAAACAGTAGGCACTCATGGTCTATAGCCATGCTAGAGGATAGAGGTGGAGAGCAAGGTGTTTAAGAACTCCTTTTGGTTTTTTTGTCTTTGCAGATGGACACCTCACATGTCCTGCGGCCTTTCACAGTCTTCCTTCTCTGCCTGCTTCTCTCCTTGTCAGGCCAACCCTAATGATCTCATAAGAACTTATCTCTGTAAAAATTTAGCTCTGGCTGTGCAAGGTGGCACAAACCTTTGATCTTAGAACTCAGGAGGCAGAGGGAGATGGATATCTGTGAATTCAAGGCCAGCCTGGTCTAAATAGCAAGTGCAGGGCTGGGCAGGACTCTATAATGAGGCCCTGTCTGGGGGGGGGGGGGATTTGTTCCAAATATAGTCACATTCTGAGGTACTGGAGACTTGTACCCCACACAAATGGGAGGGGTATGTGAGCCACATATGTCACCGTCCACACTTGAACCAGAGAAAGGCTTTGCCAATCCCCCACGGGTCTGAGGCCTCGGTCCTTGACATGGCAGTTCATGTCAACTAGATGCACTCACTCAGAACTTCTCTAGTTCCCTGCACCTGCCTGTTTTCTCTCATGACATGAATTCACAGAGGTGCACTCATAATAATATCAGCCATCAGCCCACCTCAGAGTCTCTCTACCTGAGAGACCTCAGAGCAGAACAGTGAGTGCATGACTCAGGATGGGTAGAGAGACAGACTGGGGCTAGAGAATGGCCCATCTTTTGAGCTTGCTTGCTTCTCTCACAGAGGACTGTAGGTCCAGTTCCAAGGGACCTAATGCCTTCTTCTGGACTCTGTGGGTATCTGCACTCACATGCATATACCTATACAGGCATACACATGTACAGATAATTAGAATAAATATTTTCCTAAAAAGAAAGAAACATTTTATTCTTTCACATCATGGGTAATATCACAGGTCTGGGTTGTTTTGGATTTTTGTTTTTTTCAAGACTCTTAACTGAGAGGAGAGCTGGTACTCTGAGTGACTCCCCGGGAAGGGAAGCACAGCACCAGGGGCTGTTGGGGGCTGCCTGACACACTTGGTACCTAGACTGAGGGGTAACACTGGCCTGGAAACCATCTCACCCTCCCCACAACAGGCAGAGCTGCTGAGAGTTTGTGTGAGGGATTCCAAGCCTTCCCATTGGAAGTTCAAGGCTAAGGTGGGGGAGATAAAGTCAAAGGGGGATTTTGGAATCAAAGGAAGAAAGTGCTGGATGTAAGTCTGTCTTCTCTCCCTGCAAGTCCATGAGCTCCCTGGAGACAGGATGGCAGCAATATTTACCCTACATCCCTTTTCTCATCCAGTTGAACACATGCACACACAGTTACACCCTCACACAATTTTTCATGATTCCATGTGTGCACCAACACGCACACACACATTCACACCATCGTGTGTACACATGCCTCTGTATGCTACCTCAGCACATCACACACCACAAACCCATTTACACCATGCAGTGTCTTCCACATTCCTCCCTGTGCCTGACATGCATACAGTGGGTGCTCAGTCAGGAGAGACTTCAGTGATGAGACATTACATTGGGGGCCGGCATGTCTGAGGAATCTTCTTTCTAATTAATCTTTCCGGTTGCTTACCATCAGTCCATGGTGCATGTGCAGAGCACTCAGTCAGGCTTCTAGGAACTGGAGAAACATCCTCTTCCATAGCTACAGCCTGGAGGTGAGAGTTAATGACATAATTGCTTGTATTTTTTTTCCATCGAGTGGTATCCAAGCCTCTGCTTTCTTTAGTCAAGCACCCAGTGGTATCAAGGGAACACCTCCGGAGCAAAGCACCTGCTCATATTTGGGGAGTCTTCTTGAGAAAAAGGCAAGCTTTGGGGGAAATACTGCACACCACTCAGTCTTCGGGCTGCAGCTTCCACTGCCCATTGAGCAGCTTATGGAGAAGGTGATCTCTGGGGAGGAAATTCTGGGTAGATTTTCTGAACCAAGGGTCTAAGCGATAACCATTAAACTGCATTTAAAGAGAAAGGGAAATTCTCCATTGACACAATAGAGCACTGAACACTGCGTCTGCTAAAGCAGAAAGGGCTCCATAGCAGACTGGTGTAACAGAATATTTTTATTTAACAACACTTATTAACACTTAACAAATCCCTATAAAATACCTAAATCCTATATCCTAAAACCTATAATCTAAAATCTATAATCTAAGAGTACCCTAATACCTAAAAACACTCTAATACCTATCTAAAAACACTTAACTAACACTATTTTAACTTTCTTAAAAGGGTATTAATAGTCTTAGTGTAGGTCTGTTCAGGATAGCTTGGTTTATGGCAGTCCCGGAAGGCAGTCCCTTTCAAAGCTTAGTGTTCATTGGGCCTTACTTTGTAAGTCCACAATGCCAGTTTCATCAGCTGAAACTCATCTCTAACGGTCTCCTTGGCACAGCCAAACCTCTTACCCAAAGGCCTCTCCAAGCAGCTTCTGAACTCCACTTGCCCTGAGCACTTTTCCACTGCTCTGGGCCCCAAGATAGACTCCTTTCTTTTCTTTTCTTTCTTTTTTTTTTTTTTTTAGGTTTATCAAGACAGGGTTTCTCTGTGTAAAAGCTCTGTCGGTCCCTGGAACTTGGTCTATAGACCAGGCGGGCCTTGAACTCACAGAGATCGCCTACCTCTAACTCCCAAGTGCTGGGATTAAAGGCGTGCCCACCACCAGGTGGCTTACAGATGCCTTTCAAGAACGCTCTCTCAGTAAGTTTTATGCCATGCCTTTGCTTTAGGCTATAACAGTCTAAATTGTTAATGGCGTACCTTGCTGTGCAGGCGCCTCTCCAGTGCGACCTCCCAGTCAGTGAGGGCAGGAGAGAGAGCGAGACCACATGGAATTCTCATCTTAATATATCACATTATCTCACTATACTTGGCAGTCTCAAGGGTCCACGAGATTTCACAAGATGTCCAACAATCCCGTTGCTTCTCACGATAACTGACATCATCTGCATGGTTTGCACAGCCATGCCCCTTCAACAGGGCATATCGTCCAGCCACAACTGGCTTTTTCTCCATATCAATAAACCAAAGGGATGGCAAACTCCTCCTTATGTGCTGCCAGATGCTAATTTGAACTGCCTACTAATTTCACTAAAAAGACTTAACTTCTACCACAGGCTGGGTTAGTTTTTGTGTGTTCTCTGAAAGGCTGGTATCCTTGGTCATCTGGTAGCCTGTCTGCAGTGAGTCCCACTTGTCAGGGCCAGTGTCAAGGCTCCCATTTCAGGACACCTCCACGAACCAAGTGAGAAGCAACTCTTCCACCGTGCCTCAACCTTCATGAGAAACCTCAACACAAAATCAGAAGAGTTGGAAACACACACAGCTGCACCCTCCACAGTCTCCTCTGGGCAGGATCCTGGCGTGTTTCTTTCACAGCAAGGTCACTTCAAGCCTGCCATTCCTTATTGCAACATTATTTTGTATTTCTTTCCCGAATTATTCTTCATGTGTCACCTTTTTCCCTGAGCCAGTTCCTCCTCCAGTGAAATCTGGCACCCCGAGCAGCTCTCCGAACTAAATTAATTATAAAATCACATTAATGTCATCCATACAGCAATGAAATTAATTTATTCCATACATCCGAGAGGAAGTCATCAATTATGAGCAGAAGCTGCAGCATTTTGTGTTACAGCATTTACAATTCTCACCAATTTTAATATTTCTCCCAGCAAGAATTGCCATAAATATCACCTGCCGCAAAGTCTTGATTTATGAGTTAAACCTAACTTCCAGGTGCCACTAATATTTAAATACTGAACATTTAATTCTGATTAAGTACATGCTCGAGGTATTTATCCCTGTATGAAAAATAAGTCTCTCCACCTCTCAGGGATGACTTCTGCTCCGGGATGTGAGTATATGTAATAAAATCTGATCTGGGATGTTGCTCTAGTTTCATATAAAGGCTTGGTCCCCAATGTAGCATGTTGAGAGGTCCTAGAGCAGTGGCTCTCAACTTTCCTAACACTGCAACCCTCAAATACAGTTCTTCATGTTGTGGTGACCCCAACCATAAAACTATTTCATTGCTACTTCATAACTGTAATTTTGCTACTGTTATGAAACATAATGTAAATATCTGATATGCAGGATATCCAATATGCAACCCCAAAGGGGGTCGAGACCCACAAGTTGAGAACCACTGTCTTAGATGCTTGTGAGAGCTGCCCTCCTAGGAAAACGTGATCCCTGTCTCCCTCTGCCTGACTGGTAATGTAGCCACATGGTCCACCACATATTCTCACTGCTACAATTTGTTGTCCTCACAAGATTCTAGACCAAAAAGGTCACCTGATCTTATACTTGAACCTCCAAATGGTGAGCTCTTTGCTCTTTGTAAGCTTAATTGCTTCCAGCAATCCATCATAACAACACAAAGCTTACAAGATTCTTGAAAGTGTTTCCCAGCTTAAATTTCCTGGGATACATGATAAGCTTGATACAAGGGTAACCTAACTGAAGCCTTCTTCTAAGACCTGACCATGTTCCAGGGTTCAAAACAGTCCAATTTGATAATGAATACAGCATCCAAAGAGACAGCCTTCTCTCAAACTTCTCAGAGGACTTTAGAGGATACCTAATTCCTCATCCATGAGACAAAGTCAGGCACAGCAGCACACACCCATAATCCTGACACTCGGGAGACAGGGACAGGAGGGTCCTTGGGGCTCACTGGCCAGCCTATCTAGCAAAATCAGCAAGTTCTAGATTCAATGAGAGAGCCTGTCTCAAGAACTAAGATGAAGAGTAAATAAGGAAGATGCCTGAGTTGACCTGTGCCCCCCCCACACACACACAAATAAAAATATGAATGAATATCCAGATGGAATAATGAGAGAAGTCAGACAGAAAAGAATGCAGGATGTGTGAGCCCAGTTATTGTACATGACATTGATATTCACAACCAGGCAAAGTTCATCTGTGCTGTGAGGGGTCAAGAAGAGGGTAGGTGGGAAGCTCCTGGAAGAGAATGGGATGGGGGCATTTGAGAAGCCTGGAACATTCTGTCTCTAGGTCTGGTCTCTTTACAGAGATGAACTCACCTTCTGGGACTCATTTGGCTGAATACTTGTTACATGAACTCCATAACTGTAGAACACACTTATCCTAAAAAGCAACTGTGGCATATCTGAAGTTTGAATATAATGGGGCCTCCTATGCTATGTTTGTCTGACAATTCTATTCCATTCTCCTGCTAATGGGCATTTTGCTTGTCAACACCTAATAAGGCCTGGGTGATCCCAGCACTTGGGGAATGGAGACAGGATGATCACAAGTTCAAGATCAGTCTTGGATACATATTGTGTTAACAGAGCACCTAAGCTATATAGACCATCTCAAAGAAATTGATAAACAAAAATCTCAACACATGTCACAGTTTACTTAACATGTTCACACAGTTAGAAAAACTCCTCACAGGCCGGGCAGTGGAGGCATATGCCTTTAATCCCAGCACTCAGGAGGCAGAGGCAGGAGGATATCTGTGAGTTCAAGGCCAACCTGGGGTCTACAGAGTGAGTTCCAGGATAGCCAGAGATACACAGAGAAACCCTGTCTTGAAAAAAAACAAAACACAAAAACAAAAGAAAAAAGAAAAAAAAACTCCTCACACAACACTCCCTGGACATGTTCTCCTGCCTATGAAGGGAGGAGGAAGGTCATGGGTAAAGGCAGAGTTTTCAGCGGGCTATGGGGAGAGTCAGAGAAAGCAGGCCAGCAAATACATAGAAATGGTTCTGTATCATGGAAAATCAATACCTTTAAAGGTCCAGAGAAAGATTCCTGTTGCCACCCACTTAGGACCTAAATTCACCTGTGAGACTGACACCAATGCTTGCTGTCAACTTGACACTTCTGGGAAAAGAGAATCTCAGTTAAGAATGGCCTCTATCAGATGGGTATGTGGGCATGTCTGGAGGGTATTTTCTTGAAATGCTAATTGATGTAGGGAGGGCCCAGCCACTGTGGGCAGCACCACCCCGAAGGCAGGTGATGAGAACTGTCTGAGAAGGTTAGCTGAATGGGAGCCTGGGAACAAGTCAGCAAGCAACCTTCCTCCACAGTTCCTGCCTTGGACTCCTGCCTGACTTCCCTCAAAGTTAGACTGTTACCTAAAGGTATAGGCTGAGCCGGGCAATGGTGGCACATACCTTTAATCCCAGCCCTCGGGAGAGAGAAGCAAGCAGATCTCTGTGGGTTCCAGTCCAGCCTGGTCTTTAGAGTGGATTCCAGGACAGCCAGGGCTACACAGAGAAACTCTGTCTCAAGAAAATGGAGAGAGACAGAAAAAGAGAGAGAGAGAGAGAGAGAGAGAGAGAGAGAGAGAGACAGAGACAGAGACAGAGACAGAGAGACAGAGAGAGAAAAGTACAGACTGAAATACCTCCAACCAATTCCCAAGTGGACCCTGTCATGGGGTGGGGGTGGGGGATGCCTGGAAGCCTAGAGGGCCTCGTGGAGTCAGGAATGGCATCTCTCCAACTCTCAAGTGACGTCGGCTCTTGCTGTCCAGAACTCAGCCCCTTGGTATGACCATAGGCTGTGACTCACTGTCCCTCATGCCTTACCACGTGGTCTCTGCCCAAATGACCAAAGCCTGCCTCTCTGTTCTATTCCAGTGTGGACCCACAAGCCCTGCCCAGCATCCACACCCTGTCCTGGCAGATGGTGAGTGAGGCCAGATCTGTGCGAGACCTGGTTTCTGAGCCAATTTGCAAGGCATATTTCTTGTAGACACAACACATTCTGCTGATGTTTTCAAGACAGCACAGACTGTGCTCAGCATTCTCCAGGACTGTGTCCACCCTGCACAGCCTCAGGCTCCAGTGTACCCTGAAGCATCTGCCTTGACAGTGGCAGGCTCCAGGCCATCACAGAGAAGGACAGAGTCCTGGCGCTGGCTCTGGAGGTCTACCTGGACCCCCAGGAAGAGCTATCATCCACTGGATATCAACACCCTCCATCATGGTGGCCTCTACATCCTGATTCTCTTCTCCATCCCTCACTACTCTCTGATCTCCCATAGCCAACATTTTTTGCTCCAGAGTCACTGGCAACCCCCAGAAGGTACAGAATGTCTGCCATGCTGTCATGTGAATCATCTATGGGTCCCACTTTTACAAAATCAAGCTCACCATCTTCAGTCACAGGACCTGGCCCCATTAGTCCCCTGGGTACACAGAGAGAGAGACAGACAGGGAGAGAGATGCATACACACAAGATATGCACACATACAGAGATGCACACACACACACACATACACACACAAACCCTGGGTCTCAGCCTTAGTGTTTGTTCTGATGCGGCTCCCTTCCTTCCTTTTTTAATATATCTGAAATGCCCTCCTCCTGGCCACAACTCTAGATTCCTCCCTGGTTTTCCATGCAACTGCCCCCATGCCCTTTCCCATGCTCTGAAGGCCCACTTTGAAATCCAGCTCTCTTCTGTTTATCTTTCCTCCTGCCCTGTGAAACCCCAAGGGAAGGAGGAGCCTTAAGTCTCCATCTTCAAATCCCCCTGGAGCCAGTTAAAGCTCAGGCAAGCTGCTTCAGTGGAACAACTCAGAATCTCAGGGTACTTGAGGAGTGACCACATAGGTTCCATGGCACATGCAATAACCATGCTTCTGGCCAAGTAGCCTCCCCAGATTCACTCATGCACCCAGCCCCTCCCCTATGGCCCTTGAAGTGCTCTCCAAGGAACAGGCACACCCAGTTTTTAATTCTGTCACCTATGATGCCTCCTTCACCTGCATTCAGTTAGCAAGAACTCACCATGCGGCCTCATACCTGGCAGTGAGACTATGGCCATGTGGTAAGAATTGTTGCCTGTGGGTAACAGGGTGGCCCTATGAAATGGAAACACAGATCTTCTCCAGGTTCGTATGTATGCAAATGAGGTCCCAGTAAGTGTGTGTGGAATGCACACATGAAGAGGCTTGAAAGAGGCTTAAAGGAGGGCACCAGGGAAGGGTTACACTATTACTAAGCACCTAATATGTGCTGGGTACAGAAAGACACGGAACTTTAGAGCTACATAGTGGATCCCTGACCTGAAGGTGGACAAATCAAACCTGTGTTCTAGCCTATAAGCCTGAGAAATTCATGGCTAATGCAAAATCATGTCTTATGCTTCCATGAAATGAGATAGCACCCACCTCTGGGATGTAAAGTGAGGTACAAAGGACCTAGCACAAAGAGATATTCAAGAGCAGGGAAGTACTGGTATTTACCTTACATGATGCTACTGTGGGGAACCAGATCCTCAAATAACTTGGACCACTCGCCCAGTTAATAAGTGGCCAGGCCAGAACCTACCCCAAAGCTGACTCTCACCAAGAGTGCACATTGCTTCTCACATCTTCCCAAAGACATCCCTCCAACCTTGCAGCTTTAACCCCAGTAAAATACAAAGAACCCAGAGTCCTTCCTTCCTGGACTTTGGTCTTCCTCTGACCTCTCACCTACAAAATCCTACATTAGCAGCCAAACACAGAAGCCTTCCTCCACATCCCAAGCTTCCACACCTGGCTCCCTGACCGTGCCTGCCCCACCTTCCATCATTGAACCTGTCCAAGTTGTATTCGTCACTGGTCACCCTCCACATGCACGGTCCTCCCGGAGCCAAGAGTGCAGGCCAATTCCCATCTCCCCTTTCCAGTCCTCTCTCTCTTTGGGCTCACACAGCAGATGAGCCCTCCACCCCAACCCCCAATAGAAGCCCTCAGACTCACAACAGCAAAAGAAAGCAAATCAGAGCCCAGATTACAGCCAGCCAGCCACATATCTGGCCCTGGAGGCTCCCACCTGTCTCTGAGGACAAACACGGCTGCTCAGCTGATGGGGTGCAGACATTCAGACCCAAGAGAAAGCCTGGCAGAGAGGGTCGAGGGGCAGTCAGTCGCCTCCCTTCCAACTGATAGCTGCCCCATGCAGATCCTAAGAGACATTTATGTTCCCTCCTCTGTACCAGTCATGTTACAGACTTTCACTCTAAGGATGAGGGAAAGTGCGGAAACGTGAAAGGCACTACTTCCTGCTTGGAGAGGAGTTGGATGCATCATCGGAACATTCTTACTTCACCAGCACGAGACAGCTTACCACACTGATGTGTTGATTTGACAACAGTTTCTCCCGCACCCCATATCTGGGCAGAGTGGCTTGTTGGTATAGAAGGCCCTCACCCACAGCCTTGCTTCCCAGGGCATATCTGTATGGCATTTGATCATCAGCCAGGGAGGCATGACCCTAAACAGAAACTGAGCCACAGGCAGGAACCGTGGGCAGGAGGCCTGACTGGACCCAGTGCCTTTTCCCCACACCACCCTCCTGTCCCTGCAGCCTGTTATGTCTGATACTCTGCCAACTTTCATTCATACAGAGGAGCCCAGTGGGACAGATGCAAGTTAAATTACTGAGTCCTTGCTGCTGAGCATCAGGAAAGAAAATAACCCCCCCTTACTCTTCATTTTTTTCTACAATGCTGGCAGACCATGCCCAGCCAAGGTGGAGGAGCCTCCTTGACCTACCCCCATCCACTTGACTGGGGTCTTCCAGTCCTGGCCTCTCTCCCTCCATCTTCCTGGATCAAGCCAGAGCCTTTATCACCCTCAGGTTCTCAAATGTAAATCACAGCAGTCTGGCCCTGGTAGAACTCGCACCTGCATCCCTATTCTAAACATGTTGCATTTTTTCCAGGCTCCTTAGGCCCAGGCAGATGCTCTAGCCACAGTGATCCCCAGAACACCCTGGGACATCAATACCAGAATCAGCTCCCCTTGGGAGTCCACCCTGACACCACTCTCAGGCCTTCAGAACCAGGAAAAGGATAAAAGTAATGTGGCCATGGGGAGAAGAGAGAACAAAACCCCCTGTGCTTCAGAGACAGGACCCAGAGTGCAGCCCCCCCCCTTGAGTCTTCCATCTCCAGGACCTGGCATGGCTGATCCCCCCATACTGCAGATATCCCTCCCCAGCCCCTTCACCGTGGTTCTTCCTGTTAGCCTTTCATGAAATGCCCTTACCTAGCTGTCACCTCCTCCAGGCAGCCTTCTCTGACTGTTCTTGTCAGGGAAGGAAGCCCTCCATCTCTCAGAACCCAGCATGCTATCCGGTTTTCCAATTTCTCCTTAAGGAAAAAGAACTTGTCTGTTCCTCTCTCCAGGCTGTGAGTTACGCCACATGTGGGAACCTCATCTGTCTGCCATAGTCTCTGCCATTGCACTTCATAAAACAAAAGACATCAATGGATGGAAGGAAGGAAGGAAAGGAGGAAAGGAGGGAGGGGGCAGGGAGAAAGAAGGAAGGACGGACAGAAGGAGGAAGGAATGCTGACCTTGTCAGCCCTTCCCAAGCATCTGTGTTACTGGTAAGTGAGGCCCTAACTGTGCCGAATTCTGAGCCTGCACATATAACAGCCCAGCCTAGCCTCAATAACTGAGTGCCTATAACTACCTGGCCCCAGCTAAGGCTGTCCTGTTCAGACCAGGCCCCTCCTGGACACTGGGAGACTGGCTGGATGTCTATGGCACAGGCAGCCCTGCTGTTCCTATGGGCAGAGGAAAGAGCCACCCACTCACTCCACTGCAAAATATATGTGGCTCCATCTCCAACTGGGCTGGCAGAATTCCGGCTCCACCACATTGTGGATGCTGGTACAGGCTGGGACCATAAGCCCCACCTACCCACTTTATTTCAAGGCATCATAAGTCCACTCAAACTAGGTCTCCATTCTCAGATCTGGCTTCAAGGGTCTCTCCTGAGGGCCTGTTCCTTCCACACAGGAAAAGGGCTTCCACGGGCTGCCCATCTGCTGTGAAGACTGTCCAATCTCACTGTGGTTCTTTGACTAAGAATGGCCTCCAAAGGCATGCTGACATCCACAGCCCATGTCATCACCAAGGGCCATGTGGAGGTCCATGGTCTATGCCACTGCCTGAAGCCATGTGGAGGTCCATGGTCTATGCCACTGCCTGAAGCCATGTTGATGTTCATGGTCTGTGCTGCCACCAAGGGCCATGTCTGGGTCAGCGGTCCTGATGTGGCTAGGGGCTGCACTGCCACCTAAAGCTGTGGGATGCCTGTGGTCTGTGCCAAAGCCTGAAGCCATATCGACATTCCTGGGCTGTGCTATCACATGGAGCCATGTTAATGTGGGAAGCCTGTGCAGCCATCTGTGGCCATGTTGATGTCCTTAGGTGGGCCTGCCACCAAGGCCCATATTGGTGTCCATGGCCCATGTTACCCCAAGTCCATGCTTCAGCAGAGGGCCATGTTGATGTCCATGATCTCTACTGTCACCACTCTCTACTCCACAGGGCATCTGAGGGTCCTTGGCATGTGCTGATTCTAGAGACCATGTGGATATTTGTGGTCTACACTGTCACCATTTACAAACCCATGATCTATGCTCCTGCTGATGGTAAAGAGCAAGGAATCTACTTTGCAATGGTATCCATGACTGCAGATGCAGTTGGGAAGGACATAGAAGTCTTCTGTGACCACCCACTCCCAAAGTAATAGCCTAAAAAGGAAGCTGTTAAAAAGAGAACTTAAAAAAATTGTGACAAGGATGCTGAAGTACAGCTCTCCACAGTTTATGGTTTCTGGCAGAGGGGGGTGTGGGGAAGGACTCGGTTTAAGAAGCTGGCCACTGGGAGTTTGACCATGCTCCAGTGAGTATACAGACAACCCAAATTGGGCTTGTGCTTTTTCCCTTTTTCTGGGGGGGAGGTCACAAGAGTGGGGAGACAAAATGGGAGGGCTGGGAAGTGAATGTGATGGGGTGCATAATATGAAATTCCCAAATAATCAATAAAAATATGTTAGAAAAATAGAAATGTAATATAAACATGAAACTTGATGAAAAAAAAAAAAGGAATGATCCCCATAGGCTGGTATGCTTGAATGCTTAGTCATCAGGGAATGGCACTACTTGGAAGGGATTAGGAGGTGTGGCCTTGTTGGAGTAGGTTTGACCTTGTTGGAGGAAGTATGGGCTTCAAAACCTCAATCCAGGCCCAATGTCTCTCTCTCTCTCTCTCTCTCTCTCTCTCTCTCTCTCTCTCTCTCTCCTGCTGCCTGCGGATCCAGATGTAGAGCTGTCAGATACTTCTCCAGCACCATTTCTGCCTATGTACTCCCATGTTTCCCACCATGATAATGGGCTAAACCTCTGAAACTGTAAGCCAGTTCTAATTAAATCCTTTCAAATGTTGGCTTGATCATGGTGTCTCTTCACAGCAATAGTACACTGACTAAGATACTCACCTTTGAATATGAAAAACATGATCTCCTCAGCTGTGATAAAGATTTTCATGCTCTCTCCAGCTGGTATGAAGATATCTATGCCCACAACTATGGGTATCTAGACCACATTCCCCTCATCTGATTTGAAGTTCTCCATACCTATCTTGAACAGGCAGATCTCATTCTCTGAGTCTGGTGTGAATACTTCTACACCCTGTACTTCTGGTGTGACTATCTCCACACTTGCCCCTGGGATGGTTTCTCTTTCTGAATTTCAACTTAGCACCTTGACTGATCTCTTGTTCATGTCACCCACCTCTGATCTACACTATGCAGAACCCCAACCCCAGCTCAGTCTCTGCCTCTAGACCTTCTCTGTTCCACCAGGGGGAGGATGGGGGTCTTCACACCAGATGGGAATGGTGTGGTGGTCTTCATACCAGATGAGGGAGTGCATAAGTCTTCACACCAGGTGGAAAGAATGTCAGGGTCTTCCTACCAGGTGAGATTATGGAGGCTCACACCAAATTGAGGATAGTGTGGACATCTTCACACCACATAGGGGAGTGTGGTGGTACTTACATCAGGCAGAGGACTATAGAAAATGGGAGAGTCCAGAGGTTTTCTCACCAGGCAGGGGAGTATGAAGGTCTTCACCCCAAATGGAGTGAGTGTGGAGCTCTTCACATCAGATGAGGAGAGTTCCAGTTTTTACATAAACTGGATAGATCTTCACCTAGATTCTTACTTACCTATCTCTGCTAGGAGAGCAGGCTGCCCAGATGAACACAAACCCACTGTCCTCTGGAGCATTTAGTTAAGAGCTCCTTCTTCCCCACTGTCTCTTGCCATGAGATCCCTGTAGATGGGGACATTTCCTTCCTTTTCTGTTACCAAATAAATACTGTATTTTATGGCACATATATTGTTTCACAAGAGGAATTTGTTCTGAGAAATCTATTTTTAGGTGATTTCATCACCATGCAAACATCAAAGAGGGCACTTACACAGCAGATATCCACACCAGTAGTTAGGCCATGTGACCTTAGGAAAGGAGCTAAGTATTTGTGGCCTGTCATCAGCCACCACATTGCTATGCACCATAAAACTACACAATGTTTCATGCCTGTTAAACAATTGGTGGTCATTTGGGTTCCTTCTTTTGGCCCCTATGGATTATACCACCATGAACAATTACACACGCGCGCACACGCATACATACACACACACACACACACACACACACACACACACACACACACACATTCTTTTCTGTGGACATAGTGTTCTTAATTCTCTTGGACATGTGCCTGGTTGTGGAATGCAGCTTTACAGCAACTGTGTGCTCAACTGTTTGAAGACCTGCCACACCGAGAGGCCCTCTCTCCTTTCTGCTGTACTTGAACCAGGGGTGGCTTTGAAAACAGAGAGGCTAGCAGTTATTATGCCCATACATAGGGCCTGAGAAGTTAGCCAAGAGAATGGAAGGAACGGGGTGGAAAAAAAAAAGAAATCAAGTCATGGTGACACATACTGGATCAGCCATTCCAACCCGGGACATGTCAGGGCTGTTGATATATGCTGTCTCCTGTGCTCTTCCACCTACTCATTCACTGGACTGGGTGGGTGTCTGGCATTTTAAATGCAGATTCTTGACCACGTCAGCCTCAGTCAGCCTTCACTGTGTCTGCCTTCAGCTCTTAGTACTTTTCCATCTCGCACATAGGTCTGGATCCCAACTAGAATCCACAGTGGGTCTCCAGTCTCCACTTTCAAATGAGGCTTAGGTGACCAGGTGGTCGCTCTGTAAGGTAGGAAGTGGCCTAAAGCTGCATGGCCTCTGTTGGCCCACATCTGTCCTGTCCTTCTCATAGCTCAAAGTTGGCCTCAGCTTGCAGATAGAAGTAACATGGCCTTTCCAGTGCATCTTATACCCTGATCATGAGGTCCTGCCTCTTTTCTATGTGTGGGTGCAGCTCATCATGGTTCCATACCCTCTAGACTCAGAGAGTGGCCTAGACCTGCCAGCAAGGCTGCCTCTATAGACCGTAGTTTCCCAAGGTGAACTCCATGACTTTGCCCAAATGGAAATCACAGATAATTTTCAAGACTACAAGCCAAGCTCACTACAAGACTATTGGAAACAGTCCATGTGAAATGCAATAGTAGCCAACATTAGAGGTTGCCATGGGCAACGGTTCCATCTCCTGTAATACACAACCAAGTTGAGCAGCCAAGAAAAACACAGGCAGAATGGTCTGTCCATCCGTTCCTTATGGTGACTCGTTTTGGTCACAAGACAGCAGGGCACCAGCTGTACATGGACAGGAATCGGCTGAGCAGAACTACACCACAGCACAGGGGTCAAAATAAAGTCATGTGACTCCTTCTGCAGAAGGACTTGCAGTGTCCGCCCCAGGAGAGCACACTTAACATTACCCCTGCTTGCCTGAGTCTCCTGAAGGAATGAAACCAGGGTGTTTCTCCAACTGAAAAGCTCAAAGGTATGGATTCTATTCATGCTTGGCTATGATGAGGAAGCTGAAAGAGTCCTAGGGGGGCCAAAAGTTGCCAGCACACTTCATGCTCCCCATCTAGAATTAATGCTGAGATGTTGTCAGAAGTTAATTAACGCTATTAATAAGACATGGCAGGAGGAGTGCCAGGGTCCTCCCCTGCTTTAGGTGTTTCACAAGGGCTAAGAGAGATACTAAGTCAGCCATAGCAAGTTTCCATAAAACCAACATGTGAGGAATCATAAAATAGGGCTTGCCATGAGCTCCTTGAGGCTATAAACCAAGATCTACACAGCTGACCTCCCAGAGCTTTGTCTGTCTCAAAGTACTCCTTCTGTGACATTTTGGGGAGCAGAGATCCTCTCCAAAGTTGACAAGGAAGGGACTGTGGCCTCCCTAAAAGCTTCCCATTAGGCTGTTAAACACACACAGTAGTATAGAAGTTAGGACATGGGGACCATTTATTTCTCCCCCAAGTCTCCTTTGATAAGGATGAGCATGATTGAACAGGCTGGAGGTCAGTAACTGCTTCCTACTCAGTCTCTTTTCCCAGCGTACCCAGCCTCACTCCCATTGTCTTCCTAGCATCTCACTTCCTCTTCTCTCCTGACCTACGTGGCCTGTTGTGGTAGCTAGTCTTGAGCCAAGTTGACACACAAACTAGAGTTGTCTGAAAGGAAGGAACCTCAATTGAGAAAATGCCTGCATAAGATCTTGCTGTAGGGCATTTTCTTAATTCATGGTCAATGTGGGAGGGCAAAGCCCATTGTAGGTGGTGCCATCCCTGGGCTGGTGGTCCTGGGTTCTATAAGAAAGCAGGCTGAGCAAGCAATGGAGAACAGCCAGTAAGCAGCACTCCTCCATGGCCTCTACATCAGCTCCTGCCTCCAGATTCCTGCCCTGTTTGAGTTCCTGTCCTGACTTCCTTCAATGATAAACAGTGATCTGGAAGTATAAATCAAATAATCCCTTTTCTCCTCAACCTGTTTTTTGGTCACAGTGTTCCATCATAGCAATAGAAATCCTAGACACCTTTCATCCCCACTGGCTAGCCTTATCCAACGGACTAGCTAGGCTAGGTAAAGGATCAAACAGAACTTTGGGGTCCTCAAGGGTAGAGAGAGAAGGGGTTCTGTTAAAGCCCAATGTTGGGGAGAAGTTCCAATCTGGCCTTGACCAGACTGGCTGCCCTTAACTCTGGTATGGCCATGAACCTCACCTCTTAGCTCTGCCTTCCCAAAGTCTACTTTTGTTATAAAAATCAACCCTCAGCAAGCCAGTGTTCCAGAAACCTAGAAAGTGACAGGTCTTATGGTCAGGGCTCAAGGAAAGCCTGAGGAACCTACTACATTACAGTGATGTCCTTACATTACTGTATAGACAACCCTACACCATACATATGTACCCACAAGGGAAGCAAAATGGACAGACAGGACCAGGAAGCAATGAACACGTTAGTGCTTTACACTTGATCTTTTTGAGCTTCTAGAATTTTTTGCAAATTTGCTCAACCACACACTCTACCCATGAAGCCCAGACCTGCTACTGATGTGAAACTCTGATGCCCAGACCCTTGTTTCTTCTAGTGTCTATTGGCAACTGAGACACCTATTTTATTGCCAAGCAAGATACTGTCTCTGTCCCACAAGCAGGAAGAACCATCCCAAACTTCAGCACACAGATATATGACCTCACTCCTCAGAACCCAATCTTGCCTTCTAGCCTGAGATGTCAACAGAGAGCCAACCCCAAAGCACAGCTCTCACCTCAAAAGGAATAAGGTATAGTTTATGTCAGGTGTTGTGGCACACATCCCAGCATTTGAGAGGTAGAGGCAGGAGGATCTCTGTGAGTTTGAGGCCAGCCCGGTCTACAAAGTAAGTCCAGGACATCCAGGGCTATTAAACAGAAAAACCCTGTTTCAAAAAACAAACAACAAAGATATAGTTTATGGCTATGGCCTGGAACACAGATCCAGGTTAGCCCCACTCCCATGTTCCAATGTGCTAACAGTTTCATGAATTTTCTATAGTAACAGAATAAAGAAAGTCATAAATCAACGTATGTTTAAAACGTATTGCTGGAGACATCAAGTGGGCAGGTTATGGCAAAGCTGGGAAATCAGATGCTATCTGATGACATTCTCAGCCTGTGGTCTTGTTGGAACATTCCAAATGGTTTAAATAGTCCACGGGTGTTAGATCATCCACAGAGATGGGCAATAACTGCTTATTAAGGTGACTAAAGATACGGCAAGATAACTTGGCTCTAGACCTGTAGTATTCCAGCTCTCCACAACCACAAAAACTCTCAGTTGTCTGGCAAAGTCTTTACATGACTGCAGCTTTGTTCTTGGAATTTCAGTCCATTTGTAAAAACCAGCTGCCAACAAGCCCCAGCACCTCCAGGAGATCAGGGATTGCCCTTAAGGTCTTGAATTTCTACAATCATGGCAGGCAGGGGGTCCTGAGAACCTCTGCGCTATGTTGAATCACATCCTCCCAAAGTCCATGACTCCATAGGACCTGGACTATTACTTACAAATACGTTCTTTCTTTTTCTTTTTCTTTTTTTTGCTTGATCAAGTGTGATAAGATTATACTTGATTAGTGTGAGGGCCAAAGCTGTTGGAGGGAGGGGTGTCACTGTCTTTAGTGGCATAGCCACTGGTAAGTTGTCCCTGCTTCAGAAGTTCTGACTTAGAGCAAAAAAGAAGACAGGAGATTTGAAGGAGACTTGTCTAAAAGAAGGTTCCAGCTGGATAGAAGGTGGATAAGCCAGAGTGGGGGGTGAGTTGACCAAAATGCATCCTATAAATGGAACTTGCAAAACTATTTAAGTTTTTAAAAATGACAAAAGTTTAAAACAATGATACACCTGAAATAGACTTTGCAGATTTAAATTTGAATAAAGAATTAAATAAAATCTATAAAGGAAAAAGAGAGACAGAGACAGAAATCAGACAAGGCTGAAGAGGTAATTAATAGCCTGGAAAGAAACAAAGTATCCAGAATATGGCAAAGAAAGACAAATTAAGAATAAGAAGAAACCATGAATTATTTTCTAGAGTTCCAGAAAGCAGAGAGAATAAAGACAATAAAAGAAAAGCAATTGGGGGGGCCTTTCTAGAACTGACTTAAGACTTGAATACTTGGGACTACAGAGAGAGCTCAGTGGTTAAGAGTACTTGCTGGTCTTCCAGAGGACCCAGGTTCATCCCCCAGAGCCCACATAGTGGCTCACAATAGACCATAACTCCAGTTCCAGGGCATATGACACCAATCTTCTGACTTAGCAGGCATTAGGCACACACATGGTACATAGACACACATGCAGAAAAAAAACACCCACATATAAAAATAAATATTTTTAAATTACTATATCTGCAAAGAAGCAGGAAAACATGCTTCTAAACTAAAAGAAAACCATTCAATGAAAACCGACCCACAGTGATGGAGGAAAGAGACTAGAAAGCATTAAACAACCATTTGAAAGGTTTCGAGTCAGTAACTTAGCTTCTGCCGTATGAAACTGGATAAAGAATGACAAAACAAACAGTAAAGAGAGGAGCCCTAAGTACCAGATGTCAGTGAAACTAAAGCATAAAATCAAGAGAAAAATCAATGAGGCCAAATGAAATCAATAAAATGGATAAATCTCAGCAAGAAAGACAAATTAGAAAGAAGGAGAACAAGGGGCTGAGAGCTGACTCGGGATAAAGGCACTTTCTGTAGGAGCCCATGACCTGAACTCAATCCACTAGAACCCACACAGAGGCGGAAGGAGAGAAGTGAGTCCACAAAGTTACCTTCTGACCTCCACATGTGCACTATGGTATACAAGTGCGCACACACACACACACACACACACACACACACACACACACACTAGTAACAAGATTAAAATCTCTTTTTTTTAATAAATTTATTTGTTGTTTCAGGTTACATCTCCATCATACTGTCCTCTTTCCCCCCTTCCCAGTCCCGCCCTCCCACCTTCAGCCCACTCCTCCGGAGTGGAGTGTCCCTACATAACAGTCCCCCGCCCCAGTTCAGCAGTCATATGTGGGCCAAGAGCCTCCTCATACACTGGGGCCTACAAGGCAGCACCACCAGTGAAAAGTGTCTCATTGCCAGAGAGAGAAAACTAAAAACAACAAAAAAGTCTATGTCCATGTTCCCTTTGGTGCATTGGTTGTAGTATAGATATCCTGTACTATATAGCTAAAATCTGACTATAAGTGAATAGAAAATCTCTTAAAGGAAAAAGATACAAATTGCCACATTAGGAATGAAAGGAGGAAAATCACTGCAAAGCCTACAGTCAGTAGAAGGACAATGAAGAAATGAACACAGTGAGCATCTTCAGGCACAAACAATCCCCAATGATGAAATGGGACAATGCCTAACGAAAGGACCTGCTAAAATTCATCCAAGATGAAATAGTCATCTGAATCGTCCTGTAACCACTACAGAAACTAAATGTGTAATTTAAGAAAAACAACTTCCATAAAAGAACCAAGCACAGATGGTTTCATTGAATTCTACAAAACATTTAAGAAACAAACATCTCGGTTCTGCATTCACTTCCAGCAAACAGAAGCCCAACGAAAGTTCCCACCCCACATTATGATGCCTGCACACTACCCTGTTTTCAGAACTAGATGACAAATAAAAACGGCAAACCTAGTCCCTCGTGAGTAGGTGTGAAATCCCTCAGCAAAATATTAGTGAGCCGTATCCAGCGACATTCTGAAAACAAACCATCATAACTACTGTAGTTTGGATCTGGTATGGCTCACCCACAAGGGTCAATGTGTCATAGGCTTGGTCTCCAGGTTAGACGATACTTGAGGAGGTAGACCTAGAGGAAGGTTTTCATCATTGAGGATATTCCTTCTGGGATTTATGAGACTCCACCCTCTCTGACTCCCCTCCCCCTTTCCCTCTCTCCATCTCCCTCTTCCTGTTTTCATGTCCTGGCCATGAAGTGAATGGTTTTACTCCACCACCTACTCCTGTGCCTTTTAGAATAACCAAGAACATTTTTAAAAGAACAAGAAAGTGGGAAGAATCGCATTACCCAACTGTTTGGTGATAGTAAAAAGTACATTAATTTTTCAAAGATTTGTTTATTTAATGTGTATGAGTGCTCTGCCTTCATGCACACTAGAATCAGATCCCATTACAGATGGTTGTGAGTCACCATGTGGGTGCTGTGATTTGAACTCAGGACCTCTGGAAATACAGCCAGTTGCTCTTAACTGCTGAGCCATCTCTTCGGCCCAATTCTTTTTTAAATACATGTACCATAAAGGGGCAACTGCATATGTTGTGGAACATAACAGATCCACACAGACACTACCATGGTTTGTTTTTTCTTTTTGTCTGTTTTTTGGTTTTTTTTTACAAATGTGTGAGACACACTAGAGGAGGCAGGCCAGTCCTTTCAAGCAAGCTCTCTTCCCTGCCTGACACTTTGGACTCCCTGCTCAGGGGACAGGGTCACCAAGAGACCCTTCAGAGTAGGCTGACATCTGACAACAGCCTGCATTCATGTCTGTAGAGACAGGCCAGCATCAAAGAAGACAGCAGGCTATAGAGTAGATGTGGAGAAAGGACAGTTCCTTGATTCTCCCAGAGCAGTCCTGCCTGCCCTCAATGCCAGAGTTCAAGTCATTCTTATCCTCCTGGTTCCTGTCTTAGTTCAGGCAGCCCTAACTAAATACCGGATACTGTGAGTTGCACAGCAGCTATTATTCTCTCAGCTCTGGAAGCGGGAAGCCCAAGGTCAGGGTGTCAGCATAGCCATTCATGGTGCAGACTACTGATTTCTCACTAGGTGCCCACGAGGAGGCAAAGGGAGCAGGCTCCCTAGTGTGTCTACATGGAGGTTCTCCATGAGGACCTTAGCCCGTGATCTCATCTAATCAGTTCCCTAAGACCTTGCCTCCCAGGACACTCTCACCATGAATTAGGACCCCACCAGACAAAAGTAAGAGACATAACACCATGAGTACAGCCCCTTGCTCCCTGCCCAGAAGCTGCCATACCTCCCTTTTGAATACTGGACTGAGAGCCATTGTTGAGTTCAGTCATCCACCTGGACAATTGCATGGTTCCTCCTGCCCATTTTACCTCAGGTGGAGTCCACATGTAACCCCCCCCCCCCCCCCATTAAAGGAGATCAGAGACCCATAAGACTCACCAGCCTTGCAGGGAGAGCTACAAGTGGGAAATAGGCTCAGCTATGAGCCAGCAGCTCCCCACCCCTGCCCCAGTTGAGCAAGCCTCAATTGCTACACTTGCTAGCCTCCAAATCAGGCTGAAGGAGGCTAAGAAAGGGGGAAAGGCCAGGCGTGGTAGCTCACGCCTTTAATCCCAGAACTTGGGAGGCAGAGGCAGACGGATCTCTGTGATTTTGAGGCCAGCCTGGTCTACAAAGGGAGCCCAGGACAGCCAGGGCTGTTACACAGAGAAACTCTGTCTCGAAAACCAGAAAAAAAGAAAAAAGGGGAAGGTCAAGACCACCTGATACACACGATTGAGTCTCTGCTGCGGAGCGAGTCTCTTACTCAGGTAGTCATTCTCTAATTCACAGCTGCTGAGTGGTCAAAAGGGGTTCCAGCCAGGTAATTGTGGGGAGTAAGTAGGACAGGCATCTCTACCTTTCAGTTCTTATCAGATGCTATGTGGGGTTACAGACACCCTCCTGCATACCAGTGGTTGTCAAAACAAGGTTTGGCAGCAGCTTCAGAGTGGAACAATGGGCTCTAGGGTCCCACCACATTTCACTGCTGGGTGGCAACAGTCTCATAACTGAGATAAGCATAGACAGTAGCCACTTCCATTTGCAGGCCCTCAGGCCACACTGTGTGCACTTCTACTTCTGGGCTAGTTAAACACTATAAAGACACAGCTTAGCACCATATTATCGGGGTCAGGAAACTGATGTTCAGAGATAGGACATGACTGGTCCAATACACAAACAGAATTCTGACTCAGGCTTGAGTACAGACTCTAAGAAAGTTTCCTTGTTCCACCCATGGTATGGAAGCTTGGGAGAGAGGGGTCTGTCTGTTCAATGAAATTCATCCTCTGCCAAGGCCGTTTCAATTTCCCCACTATACATCTTTGCATCTGAGAGACCAAATACCGGGAGGATTTTCATGGTAGCTCAGGGGTAAGGCTAGGTCTGAAGAGCCATGTGGATGGAACCTTTACCCTATCTCGGCACTTCTTCTGTCCCGTGGTTATGTCCTATGAACTGCCCATTTTGCCATGGCTTCACCAGGCACACTTTCTTATAAACTAAAATTTTATTAACCTATATTTATTAATACCTATAATATCCATAACCTATAAACACCTATTACTTAGAACCTATAATACCTCTAACCTAATACCTAAGAACATCTAAACAATCCTAATTTAACCCTTTTGAAAGGATGCTATTATTCTCCCGCGCAGGTCCATGCGGGTAATCTGGTCGGCCTTCTATCTGCTGGCACACCTCAACAGCAGTCACAGTGTGGCTCTGGCTGTCACAGCAATCTTATCTTCAGCTTGGCTCATCTTCCTCTTGGCCTAGCATTGCCACTGTCTGCCCGTTTTGCAGCCAATGGGCCTCACCCACTCAGCTTGGGGTTGGCTTCAGTCAGACATGGCACAGATGCTATGCCACACACGTGGCCTAGTCTGTCCATGGATACCTCAGGGCGCCATTTAAACTAGCCGAATCCCCATAGGGTAGCTGCTACACTGTCTGGCTTAGTCTTTAGCTTCAAGGCCTTGCCTTGACTTCAAGGCCTATAGCAGGTCCCTGGCTTCCTCAACAGGGCTCTATCTCTGCAGTATCGTCACAATACATGCACACCTTGCACCCCACGCCCTGACTGTTCCTTAGGCCGCTCTGCTTCTGCTGCCATCATCCATCTCTGAGGCTTTCATGGCCTTCTTGGGCTGGCTCATGACCAGAGCCCCTTTCTGAGGCTTTTTCTATCAGCAAGACCTCAGTGAAAGCGGCTGGCGTACATCTTCACCCCATGTGTCTCTTTCGGCTCAGCATCTATTGTGGACTGGTTCCTTCTCTCTCTCCTCTCATGGGGCAAGGGCCCCTTCATGTGGAGCTCTCTGGCTTATACAGGGCGTGGTCTTGCAGGCTCTCGGCCTTTCTCAAGGTAACTGTCTATTCTTGTGGCTTCTGCGGCTTTGCAGTCACACCCCTTCGCTAGGCACCCTCCATGACTCTCATGGAGCTGTGGCTTCATCTGGGCTCCGTCCATTTCAGCTCAGATCTTTCTAGCATCCAAGCAATGCCAAACTATAAGCTCTTTTCAGTTTCCCGGGGTTTCAGAGTGCCTTCTCAATGGTTGACCAGGAGTATGTGCTGCCAGGTGTCAGTTTGATCTGCATGCCCCTTTAGAGTCCTTACTAATTCACTAAAGAAAACTAACCCGTTACACTCTCTGCTTCTAGTGTTTACTCTCAAAACTTCTGTGTCTCTCTAGAACATTCTTGCAAAATGCCCTCCTGGGGCTGAGCAGCTCCCAGAGAGAAGCAAGCTGCATCCCACAGCCACTCTCCTGACCCTCTATTTTCAGACTACACCAGCCTGGGGAGGCTGAAGCTACAGTATCAATCTCAGAGCAGTAACAATAGGGCTGTCTTTGGCTGGCAGGGATACAGGCTGCTCAAGTATGTGCAGACATGACACCATAGTGTCCAGGCAGGGTACTAACTCTCCCTGTTGCTCAGTACTTCATTTCATAGTAATGATGGGCTAGCCCCACTGTGGCCCAGGGAACACAGTGCCACAGAGAAGAGAGCCTCTGTCTGCACCCAAGAGCATGCAGGCCTTAAGAAGGCTCCCGTGTATATCATGCATAGGGAGGGGCTTCTCTGTCCACAACCATCATGCTCCAAGGTGACCAGCCTCCTCAGGAGGCAGCACAGAGGACAAAGGAGACCTTGGCAAGGCATTTAGTCTCTGGACTGCAGAGCTCTTGCCTGTCAAATACAGATAAAGATGACAGAACCCTAGCAAATAAACTCTGAATAATGAAGATTTTGTCCAGCCCAGGACAAAATAGTAAGTGCACCCTCACTGTTGTCACCAGCAGCATTAGAAATGTGAAACTAAGCAGGTCCTGCTGCCTCTGAACCCTGAATTAATATGGTTGAGTACTTCTTGTTCATTCAGTGTCTTGTTTGACTTGCAATCAACCAAAATAAATAGTGGTTGGGTACCAGATGACCAGGGACAAGGTTACCAAGCCTTAAAGCACAAGGATTTCATTCCCCCTTGATCTGGGTTCCAATGTCTTGTACTGATCTCAGATCTCTGATGTTGCCTTGCTTAAGCATGAGCTGGCCATGAGGGTGCCCCTGCAGCAGTTTCCTTGTATCAGCATTTCGGCATCATGCACTTTGTTATAATGGGTTTCCTGAGAGCAGTAAGAGGTAGGGGGAAAAGACACTACTACTGTAATGCCTATTCAATGGGTGGGAAAACTGAAATAGCCTCTACAGCATGCCATTGGGGTGAAAGAACCCCAAAGTGTGGCTTCAGAGGGTGGGAAAGCTCATCTCATACTGAGGATGATACCAAAGTCAAAATATTCAGCACCTGGAAAGCATGGATTCACAATAGACAGGAAGGGGCTGGCATTGTAGTTGAGTTGGTAGAATGCTTGTCTTACATGTGCAAAGCATTGGACTTGATCCCAGCACCACCTAAGCCTGTCACAGCAGTACTGCACTCCAGTGATCCCAGAACTTAGGAAGTGGAAACAGGAGGCTTGGGAAGTCTAAGAGCACCGTCAACTACATAGCAACTTTGAAACCCTGCCTAAAATAATCTATTCGGAGCTGGGAGGGGGTTCAGTGGGTAAAGTGGTTGTCACACAAGCATGAGGATCTGAGTTTGGATCACCAACATCTGCGTGTGTGGGGTATCAAAGACAGGCAGATCCCCTGGGTTGTCTGGGCAATCAGTTTTAGCTAAAACAACAAGTCCCAGGTCCAGTGTGTGACCCTGTCTCAAAAAAATAAGATGGAGACACCTGAAGGAAGACACTCAAAGTCAGCCACTGTCCTCTACACATATGCCCAGGTAAACACACCCACGCACACATACACACACATACATAGATCACAAGTACATGTGCACACACACACGCAGGAGGTGGGAACACAGGCTGTTCAGTCAGGGCTCCAATCACATAAGGTGCTGGGATCACAGTGGAGGACTGCACAGAGACCTCCCTTCATATCCTCCTCCTCCATGCACCCCCTACCCAGTCCCAGCTTCCAAGAGGCAGGGTCTGTGAAAACTCTCTGTAGAGTGGCCAGGGATCACAGGCTACAAGGCCGTTGGCTCCCTGTGGAGTTTGCCAGAAAGTAGCCTCCTCCTGCCAGGACCAGCTGTGCCTCTCTTGTTGGTGCCAGGCTCTTAGGTGGCTCCAGGAGTAGAGTATGGGACTAAGCACAGACCAGAGGACAAGGGTTCCTCCAGCCAGGTCAGTGACCCAAAGGGTGGCAATACAGAAAGTCAGCCTGTCCTTCGGGGGTTCCTGCCACTCTGGCCCACAGGAACCCAGATCTTGCAGATGACTTGAGTCATTTCAGTTTCACTGTCCAGCATGAAGCCTCTTACGGTCACCATGCCACATGTCAGTAAATCAGTGTCATTATGTGATAGTATCCTGGCCTCAGGACACCAGTGTCACCTCCACAGCAGCCCTGTGTCACACACCACGCTGTTACCATTCTTCCCACTGTGCCTCAGTGTCACCATATCACAGCATCTCCGTGTCACACAGTCCCTGGATCTCAGTCGCCGTATCACACTGTAACCATGCCATGTGTCACCATTGTCTCTCAGGAGTTTTCCAAGTCCAGTTAGTTGCTGCTGAGAAAAGTACTTCAGGAAGTGCCATCAGCTCCCAATGGCCCTCAAGCAAACTCGAATGCCTCCAGACCTGGGGACTGGGCAGGAATTTACACTGGCAACTGGTGCCTTCAGGGTGTCCCTATAAAAGGTTGATGTGGCTTGTTGATAGGTAAGTGCTAAATATGGCCCAGAAATGTGTGTAGATCTACTTTTAGCATGGATTTCTGGATGGAGGCCAGCAGCCACACACACAGCCACTCTCCAGGAGCCTTCAGGTCTCTCCTGGTCCTCTTTCTTCGAGATGCTTTTCCCATTGGGCCAGGCGAAGGTATCCAGATCTCACCCACCTGTGTTCCCAGCCGTCATTGCCAGTTCTCTTGACCCAGGGCCAGCACTGAAACCACAAAGGAGCCTCACTACACAGATTCTTCTCTAATATGTCAGTAGCTGGAACCAGCCTCAGAGACAGAAGAACTTGGTGATTCTCGAGCCATTAGACTTCCTAGCTATTCCCTCTAGCTACTTGGTCCAGGCATTATTCATTCTTAAGATGTAGAAAAAAATGGTTAGTTAAATTATCATTATTTAGATTATCATCAATTGGTTCAGTGGCTGTTAATGCTTAAGCCGCCATTATAAATGAGCATATAGACACTGGATGGATTTTAACAAGCCTTGGCCTGAATTGTGCAACC
This sequence comes from Lophiomys imhausi, assembly GCA_907164525.1. Lineage (NCBI taxonomy): Eukaryota > Metazoa > Chordata > Mammalia > Rodentia > Muridae > Lophiomys > Lophiomys imhausi. The sequence goes on along the minus strand of CAJQZJ010004755.1, from coordinate 6,772,923 downwards.
CTAGCCCATATACATACATCCCTTTGGACTACTATTCTCCATGCTATGCCAATGTTCCAGGCCATGTGGAATGATCTTCTTTAATTTACCTCATGGAATGTGTTCCTCCTTTTTCCTGCTCCTAGCTTCTCCCTTGGAGCTTCTTCTTCCCAGAATGCTGTCTCTAAAGCCTATACACCTTAGTCCCACCTATCCCTGTCTTTGCACAATCTTCAGGCCTCAGCATTTTATTTAACCAATCAGAGACAATGTAACTGACAGCAAGCAGGACCAATTAATTAACATTTAGAATGCTTAATATCACCCCATCATTAAGAAGTCAGAGAAGGGACTGGCCCTAGTTTCAACGACCCAGCCCATCAGAGGTGACAGACATAATCCAAATCAGGACCCTCAGCTGAAGGTCTGACTCAGAGATGCTTTTTGAAAAGACCATTGGGGACCAAGGATTTACCTAAAGTCTGGGTATTTGTGAAGTTTATGAAGTAAAACACACTTCAGTTTGTTCCCCAAAGATGAGACCTGCCTTCCTGACAGGTCCTTGAAAGTGACCTTGTCCAGTGGTGGCTAGACCAGCAAGACAGACCCAGAGGATGTATGTACACAGCACCAAAATTACAATGTGTGTTTATGGGTCTTAAAGGGCCAAGCACCACAGTGTTCATTCTGATCATGCCTGTCACAAAGACTTTGGGAGGGGCACTTGACCTTGACTACTGCCCGCTCCTAACCCAGCCCAGGAACCATTCACTCCCATTAGCTAATTCCCAATGCTTGCCATTCCAGTTCCTATTGTTATTAGAGTGTGAAATGTCCACCATGGGCTTATGTGTTTGAATACTTGGTCCCAGCATGTGGTGCTGTTTTGGGAGATTGTGGATATGAGTCATGGTGCAGGAGGAGAAGGAAGGTCTCAGTGGTTGTAGCCTGGCCCTACTTCCAACCCAAGTGTACTTTCCCTATGTCCCTGTTACTGTCTCTTTATCTCATCTTATTCCTGGTCCACCAAGATGTAAGCAAGCAGCCTGGCACTCCTGAGCCACAAGGGTCAGTGAGCAGCCACAGGCCCACAGTCCATTGTTCCGTTAGCTTTGGTCCTTCAGTTTGTGCATGGTGACATCCTGCCTTTTACTACGGGAAATATAAATGTCAAATATTACAGGGCTTTACATTCCCTCAGCAAAGGGACATTAGGTTCTCTTTGAGGCCTAACCTGGAAACCCTCTGCTTCTTAAGAACCCTACAGGCCAGACTGAGTTCCAGACTTCCCTGATCACCTCAGAAGCACTCACCTAACAAAGGTTTACTTTTGTCTAGACTCCAGGATTGGATATGTGTATACCCCGTGGAGTGTGCATACTGATAAAATATAAATAAGTAGCAGGTAAACTAATCAATACTGTAATAAATATGTGTAAGGAAATGGAGAGGGTGTGCTGAGTGGGAATTACAGGAGCCTCCTAGCTCCCCACATACACTATGCATGGGAGCTCCCCACCATGCAGAGGCAGTACCTCTCTGCAAATGTGATACACCAGGACCCATAGAGGAGGGGGCAGCCTGGCAAAGGGCAGGCAAAGTCCCTCTGACAACAGCTGCCAGAATGATAAATGGGGCCCTAGTTACTCTCTTTACAGGAGACATCTCAACTCCTATAGTCCTATAGTGTGATACAAAGATGGTGAAGCCAAGATATAGAGGTACCTAGCAGATTCACCCACATCCTACAATTAGGGGACCACAGACATAATTCACAAAGAGGCTTTTAGATCCCTTGTCCCTCCAGGAGTACTCCTGGCTTAGATATGACCCTCACAACCCTTCATCTTGTCAGTGAGGCCAGCCTAGGTGCTCAGAGCAGACCCTGAGCTCTGGCTTTTAAGGACAGTTTGTTGTTACCCTTGGGAGAATATCATCACCTGGGTGGAACCAGGACACTGCACACTTGCTTCAGCTTGGAATGGTCCCTCACTTGGGAAGGTTTCAACTCTGTCCTGAGCAGGCAAGACTTCCAAACTCTCATTGCTGTTGAACCATGGTGAGGGGTTCTGCTTCAGTGTCTTCATCTGCCTTAGTTTTTGATGGATAGACGAGCTACCTGGTCACTGAGACACAGAGTGTACAAGATCAGATGAACAGAAAGGCAGCCTAGTGTGAGGCTCAGAAGAGACTTTGGAAACCATTCATAAGCTCTCTCAAGTCCTGCCTCAGCAGGGGCATCTCGCCACCCCCCCACAGCAGACTGGGTCTCTCTCTCACACACACACACATCTGAGGTCTGACTCAGGTAACACCAGAGCCCCAAGAAACACCACACTAGCCCAATCCAGCCAGGTCTTGGATGGATGTCCCAGGTAAGAAAAAGAAGTCTTGTGCAGTAACTGACAGTGTCTGCAAGAAAAGAGGCAAAGCACCACCCCCAGCTGGCCTCCGTACTTCTGGCTTGCTAGCCATAGCCAGCATGGTGGTAAAACATCTGTCAGCAGCTGTAGCCAGCTCTAACCTGTACCCCAATAGCTTCTCACTACGTGCTTCTTGCAGGCACTGTAACCACCCAACTCTAAACTCAGGGCGGATACTCTTCTACTTTGTCCCTGACCCTGGGTGTTCCTAGGAAGCCTGACCAACCCCAGGCTCCTTGCAGGTGGCACATGCATAAGACAGCTGCATCCCTACTCCCCTCTCCTCCCTGCTCTGCCTACTTTAGATCAGATTGGATAGGACAAAGGAGGAGGAAAGAGCTCACACTACAGCTCCTAGCCAGAAAGAAAGTCGGCCTGGTGTCTCTCTAGGCAGAATCACAAGGGTTCTGGGGAGCACTGTCGAGCCTTATAAATTGAAGCAGAGTATGCTGGGCTTGAGATGGAGGCTCCCAGAAACCTCTCTTAAAGCTCCAAGTAACATGGTTTACAAACCACATCCTACCCTGCCTTCTGGAACTTCTGGCTTTGCTCCCTCCTCACCTCTCCATTGAGCTGCTCTTCCCTCAGCTCTCTTGTTAAGTTCCCATGTCTCTCCCTTTATGTTGAGAGTCCTTGTGGTCTCTCTTGTGGTCTCGAGCACACTGAGGCTGGCAAGTTCTCAACCAAGTGCTGAGCACCATGAAGAAAACCAAATCCTCTCCCTCAGAGAGAACAGGCCTGGGCTCCAGCAAGGGATCCCTAACCTGCTCTTGGGGCCTCACACCTTTGTCCCAGTCTCCTCCTTAGCTGTGCCACTAAATCAGACAAGGACCAACCTGAGCCAGCACTGAGCAGATGGAGAATGCCTACATATGACCCCCAAAACTACATCACAGGCCACTGATGGCTCCTGGGGCTGTGATACCCATTGATGGCACACCCTACAGACTCAGAGCACTGGGGCTGGGGGGCACACCCAACAACTGACTATCAAGGACTGGTATACAAAGCTCCAGTTCTCTTGGCCCCTGGGGATGAGGAATGCCTCAAGCTTAAATTTACCAGAGTTGCCAGGGGCACAGGACCTTGCTGATCTAATATCCACATAGTTATTTCTATGGTCACCTCCAAAGTACACCACTCCCTCCAACCCTGGTCTAGGAGTCTGTTTCTGAAACAGGAGGTTGAACCAGGGGATCAGGCTGGGGTTTTGGAGGGGACAGGCCACTTCCAGAGTCCCCACAGATGAAGAGGGAAGCCAAGCAGGAAGATATTATGACCTTAGACATCTGTGTCATGAAGTCCCACTGTGGGCCTTTGCAGTGGGTATTATGTGGGAACTGAGGCAGACATTCATTAGTTCCCCGTGGGAACAGGTGCAGCTGAGGACCAAGCCCTCCTCTATCACTGATGTCTTCTGGTAGAACTGGGGGAAACAGCATGTTCTAGAAGTGGACATTTCCAGGCATTTCATGAAGGTAACTAGAAGCCATCCCACTGGGCCCATCCATGACTGTGACAAGAACAATTCGATAGGGAAGACTCATTTGAAGCTCACTGCCCCCTTGGGTCTCCCCAGACCAAGCCACCGGGGTACACAGACAGTGGGCCAGTTCTACACACTGAGCACCTCATCTCCCACTCTCCCTTGCCTCAAAAAGCCCAGAGCTCAGCTTTCTTCTTTAAGGCTGAGCTAATGAGAAGCATATTTTACTTCCTTGGGGGAGGCAGCTGTGGGGTGGAAGTCGGAAGTGCAAACTGGTGGTGGATGAATCATCCCACTGCTGTTTATTAACGATGTTCTTATGATTTCCTGAGAACACATAGAAGGGTAAAGCTCATCCTGTGACTGGCAATAACTGGAATAGAGTTCAAAAGGCCAGAGGTGTTGAAACAACAGAGCTGGGCTCTGGCTGCCTCAGGGCCAGCCATGATCCACACAGATTGGTCACACTGAGACCAGATAGAAGAGACCAATCAACACTAGGTACCTTCCTATGTCTGTCTGTCTGTATTTCTTCTACCACCCCCACTCCCTTTCTTCTTCCCCTCCTTCCTCCCCATCCCCGCCTCCAAACTCTTTCATTCTTTCCTTCCTTTTCCCCCTAAACCCAAGACTTTGAAAATACCAGGCAAGCACTCTCCCAAAGTGCCCATTTCTGTCAGAAGCCACCACCATGCCTGGGGAAGCTGGAAACAATGGCACACGGCAGGAGATCACTGTGGGGGTCTAGGTAAGTTTAATAATGGAACTATTTATACAAATAGGCAAATGAAAAGATATGGGACCAGAAGGGTACCCAGAATTGCTACAGGAATAAGAAAGAGGGGAGTTCTTAATAGTTCAACAGAGAAGCTGTTGAGCAGAAGTTTAGAGACCCCACAGGGAGAGATGCTAGGAATAAACTTCTGACCACCCTTTCCTCCCACAATCCCCTACAGCAGCGGTTTTCAACCTGTGGGTGGAGATCCCTTTGGCAAACCTCTATCTCCAAAAATACTTACATTACAATTCATAACAGCAGCAAAATTACAGTTATGAAGTAGCAACAAAATAAATTTATGGTTAGGGATCACCAAAACATGAGGAACTGTATTAAAGGGTTGCAGCATTGGGAAGGTTGAGATCCACTGCATTACAGGGTCTCCCACTAGCCAGTCCCAGCCTCAGTGCCATGCAGCATGTAGGAACAGTGGAAAGGGCATAGGACAGGCAAATGAGGATACCAGCCCAGCCTCCTCCTGTCCCCTCATTGCTTCCACTTCCATCCTCTGCCTTTCCTTGAGAGCCCTCCACCAGAGTCCCCTTGGTGAGCCAAAATAAAAGGCATGGTCTTCAGGGAACAAGTGGCCCACAACAAGAGCATCCTGGTGACCTACCTTAAACAAGGGAGGGATACATAAGAACAAGCACTAAGTGATCTCATTTGTTTTGTTTGAGCTCCCACCTAGAAACCTGGATGAGATAGTTTCTTGGCTTAAACAAGCCAAGACAGCCAGACTGGCTGCAAACAGAACGTGCAAAGGAATGCATGTCTCTGAGACCCTGAAATTCCACAACCCTGAAGTGCTGTTGAGGGCATGTTTCCAGTGTGCCTGTTGATTCTCCTTCCAGGAGACATCTTCAATGGAGGGTGCCTCCCTGGGTTCCTGTTGAGGCTGAGCTTCAAGACTAATGGCAGCCACTGGCAGGGCACCTGCTAGCTGCCTCCTCACCATCCCTGGTCTCCTTTCCACCATAAGTCCATGTTTCTGAGACCTGCATCTCCTCTCCATTCTCCCTCCTGAATGGGGTAATCCCTCATCTAGATCAGGGGTCAGAGGTCATCTGCTATCAACCAGCATATATTCCCCAAGGCCTCCCAAATGAATACTATTCAAGTCAATCAAAGCCAGATAGGCCCCTTATTCCAGAAGAAAGCAAATAAAAGACTCAACCCTTCCCCACTAGGCACCCACACAAAAGAGATCAACCTGAATTATAATGAAATATCTGAGACAAGCTACTACATAAAGAAAAGAGGTTTGTTTTGACTTAGAGCTCTAGAGGAGCATGGTCATTTAGCAATGGCCCCTATTGTGAGAATTTTTTATGGGGGGGGTTACTAATCAATGTCTACTCCTTTTCATAAGGTCCAATGACAAACCAAATTTAATTCCACCAAATTCACCCTGTAGAATCAGTGAGTTTATTGGGCTTATTTATGGAGTGTGGGGGGAGGAGTTACTGATAGGTCTGTATCCAGTGTGGATGATGGCTTCCCAATGGCTACATAGATGGAGCTCACATCCCCTAGTCTTCCCCAGCCTATTCTCTAACCCATCACAGAGACTGTGAGGCCACATGCAATTAGGGTAGGAGTCCATGCAAGTGACTTAATACTCAAGTGAGGGTCCAATGACCTCCCTATCTCCTCTAGGAGAAAACATCAACAGTCAAGGAGCCCAGCTAGAGCCTGGATGGGCATGAAACACCAGAAGGCAAGAGACAAGCAGTGTACAATGGGGGAGTGCATGTGTGTTCCTAAGTTCATAAGTTCATGTGTGTGCATGTATGTATAAGTGTATGAGCATGTGTGTATCATTGTGTGTGAACATGTGTGTACATGATTACATCTGTATGTATGTGTGTACATATATTCTCTCTCCTCTTTTTTTTTTTTTTGGTTTTTTTCGAGACAGGGTTTCTCTGTTTAACAGCTCTGGCTGTCCTGGACTCGCTTTGTAGACCAGGCTGGCCTCGAACTCGCAAAGATCCGCCTGCCTCTGCCTCCCAAGTGCTGGGATTAAAGGCGTGCGCCACCACCGCCCGGCTTTCTCTCTCCTTCTTACAAAGACACCCAGATCAATCAGGAGGCTATGACCCCACCTCCAAACACCACACTCAGATTAAGTTTCCACCCTCTTAATACCATTAACATGTGACTTGGGAAATTGAAGCCCTGCACCATTTAACAAGCAGGGTAGAAGGGGTGACAGGCTACATGCAAACCAGCAGCCATACTGTGTGTATGAGGGGAAAGGCTGCCTAAAACACACAACAGCAAGAACCGTAAACAGAAGAGCAAGAAGCCAGAGCCTGGCTGTATGATTCAAGCCCCAGATCAAACACTGCCTGACACAGTTAACCAATACCTGTTAAGAAATCCCTTATTCTGGTGAAGCCTTGGACCTTCTGATACCACATTTTTTTTTAGATGACATGCAGAATGTTGAGGGCCAGGCACATCGATCATTCTTCTCTCAAAACCAAGCTTCAAGACATACAGCTCTACCCAGATGAGAAGCAAAGTGTGTATCAGCTTCTACTGAGAGGGATGATTGGGAACAACTGGGACCAGTCTCTCATGGGTGCAGTTCAGTGAGTTCTTCACTCTGCCAAAGGTGCTGAACCTTTTTTTTAACCTCACTTGGAGAGACAGGATAGCATGGTGGTTATTACCAGCCAGGGACCAGGCTTTGCTGGCTCTGCTCTTGAGTTTGATCCTAGCTTTGCCGGTTGCTTACTGGTCCCCTTAAGCAACTTTCTTCACCTGGACCTCAGTCTGTGCATCTGAGAATGGTACCGTGAAGGGGCTGATAGATTAATATAAGTTAGATTTAGTGAATACCTAGGTTTCTGATACAGTCTTTTAATTCGGGGCATGAAGATCAACTTTGCTGTGAGCAATTAGCTTATCAGCTTATGGATGAAGTCAGGTGAAATGAGGGGAGTCTCTTTGGACTGAAAAACAAGGTTGAAGCCAGGTGAAACAAGGAAAGACTTTATGACCTGGCATTGCTTTCAACTGCTAAGTGGGCAGAGCCCAAATTAAGCTGAAGCAGGTGGAACAAGGAGTGATCCTATTTAAGGACAAGTGGATGACGCCAGAGAGGCGCGTGCGTGCTAAGGGCCCCCGATATGAGAGAGCTCCGAGAGTCCTGCTGGAGAAAGTTCTGGTAGACCAATGGCCAGATCTCCCTGAGGCAGAAGGAAGCTGGTGAGCAGAGAAAGCCTCGGCAAGACAGCAAAAGGCCAAGGACTAAACCCTGTGGCTCAGCTTTTGCCTAGAGGGGTTTGACCTGTCCGAACAGTGGCCTGAACGGAACTGTGGCCAGCTTTAAAGACTGAGGCAGAACGGCAGAGTTGCTGATACGAAGGAAGTAAGGTGGCCTACAGACGCTGAGGTCTCCCAGAGAGAAGAAAGCCTCAAGCCTTATTTAAAGTGAGACTTCGATAGCCAATTTACCCTGACGAACCTGCGTCTGAGCTATTCCAGAAAAAGGACTGCTAAGTGCGTTAAAGAGTCTACCCCCGAGACTGGTTTCCTGACGACTGAGGACCTGCCCCAGAGACTGTATCATTCTAAAAGGGTATGAAAGTAGTTGTTATGATTATCAATAGGTTTAGTGGATAGGTTAAAGGGGTTGTAGGAATTTATAGGATTAATAGTTAAGAAATTGTTGGTGTTTGTTATAAGTGAATTTAGTAATAAATAAATAAGAGTTAAATAAATAATAATTTAAAAGTTCGGTTACAGTACCGCCTACTCTACAGACTTTTGAGAAACAAATTAACAACTATAAAGTCTTTAGCAGAGGGAGTTGGCTCAGAGCTAGCCTCTCGAAAGGTATTAGCTGCTGCCATTGTAGTTAATGTTGCTGTCAGCATTTAAATCCTTGAGTGAGTTTCCCTGAAGGCTCTGCCCTCCAGGTCATTGATCTTGTAGAAGAGTCCTACCATAAACTTCATCCCTCTTGACCCCCTCTCTCTTCAGGTTACAGTGAAGCTGTTCTTGACTTGGCCTGTAGGCCACCTAGGATCCTCCACACCTGATGGCCAAAGCACATGAAGCTAAGTGATCCACTGTCCTTGCTCAGCCCCAGATGGCAACATTTTCCTTCTTGATAACAGAAAATCCTCCACACCAGACCAAGGGTAGAGGTGCACTGGTTAATATTGACTGTCAACTTGATTAAACATGGAGCCAACTAGGAGACATGCCTCTGGGTGTGTGAGAGTGTGTGTGTGTGTGTGTGTGTGTGTGTGTGTGTGTGTGTGTGTGTGTTTCCAGAGAAGATTTAACTAGGGGAGTTAAGAGTGGGCTGCACCTTCCAACAGTCTCCCAGATACAATGGGGTCCATGGAGGCAGCAGTGCAGGCTGCCTACCTTCCCTTATTACTGAGCCAATATGTCAATCACTACTGCTACTGCTTCCCCCACAGCCTACAATGAGGCAGGACCACACCCTTCACTTCCATCAGCCTCCAGCTCCTTCAGCCTTCCTACACGGACTGAAGTCTAGCAGTCTTTTGAGAATTTTCCAAGTCTTTGGTGCCAGTTTGGGACTGTTGAGAAATTTAACCTCATGGACTAGTTAGTCCCAGGCTCTCAGCCTCCCTGGTCTGCAGACAGCCATAGTTGGACTACCCAGCCCCTATCATGTAAGTCAGTCCATTAAATCCCCTTTCCCATGGGTGCTGAGCATCCAGCTCAGACCCTCACGCTTGTGCTATGAGAGTTTTACCAACTGAGCCATCTCCCCAGCTCACAGATACAACAAATACTCTCAAATATTTAACGGATACCATTCACAACTATACACCAATACTTAAAAACAAATTCAATGTTTACATTTCTGGGGGACGGAGTATAAAGGATCAAAGCTGGTACAAGAGGAAATTGAAAAATTTAACCTCACAGCTGACTAGCCAGAAGGACGGTAAACCTCTTGGAAAAACAACAGAAAAACTGGAACACAGTAGGAAATTCAGTATGGCTACCAGATGCATGCGCAACATACAAAAAAGAAAAGCCCACCGGAAATGTAGCCAGTGGTATGATCATATGTCATAGCAGCAGGAAACATAAAGAATCTAGGAATGGTCCTATGGAGGATTATGAAATTGCTGCACAGAGTACAGGATATACATTACCATTCCAAAACATAGAGAGCACAATGAGGAAATACTGGACCATGGCAAGACCAAAAACCAGCTGGACAAACTCCAAACTCTGCATCTCCATATCTGATGTCAAAACATTCTTCAGATCTCCAGCTCCTTTCAGCTTTGTTTACTGCAACACACTTCTTTCTCTTGAGATGGTTCCACTCCCCTGCTAGCAGCTTTCCTTGAAAGTTATCTCCTGCCTCTGGCATCTCTAACTTCTTGGGGTCTCCAAGGCAATCCAGGCTTCACCTTCATGGCTTCACACAATGGCATCTCTCGATCTCCATGCAGGGACATCCCTGCCACATGCGTGGCCTCAGTGGCTTTCTTTAGTCACAGAAAGAAATTTCTATAACCCCTTTCTTCTAGTCTTGACTCTAAAGCCAGAACCATGTGGCTGAAGCTGCCAAGTACTGGGGCTTGCTGGGGCTCGAACATGGCCCCCTCATTCAATGAAATCTTCACCAGTTTTCTGGTTTTGATGGTTTCCTTTGTTGCCTAAGCTTGGCTTTCCTAGAACATGCTGTGTAGACCAGACTGATAATGAACTCAGAGATCTACATGCCTCTGTCTCCTGAGTGCTGGGATTAAAGCATGTACCACCATACCTAGACCTAAAGTGTTCTTTAATTCCTTTTCACAAGATGGAAGCTTAGCTAGGTGGGATCTTGCCCTGAGGTCACCACTCCCTTTATTCCATTTAATTTTTTAAAGATTTAATTGGGGCTAGCTTACAGTTTCCAAGGTCTAATTAATTATCATAGCATGGAGCAAAGAGGCACATGGACAGTCAGGGTGCAGGAGAAGTAACAGAGTTCAACATTTTTTTTTATTTTTCTATTATTATTTTATTTTATTTACATTGGTATTCTGCCTCCATGTATGTCTGTGTGAGAGTGTCAGATCCCCTGGAACTGGAATTACAGACAGTTGTTAAGTGTCATGTGGTTGCTGGGATTTGAACCTGGGTCCTTTGGAAGAGCAGCCAGTGCTCTCAACCACTGAGCCATCAGCCAGCCTCATTTAAATATATTTAATCGGGGCTGGAGAGATGGCTCAGCGGTTAAGAGCACTGCCTAGTGCTCTTCCAAAGGTCCTGAGTTCAATTCCCAGCAACCACATGGTGGCTCACAACCATCCACAATGTGATCTGGTGCCCTCTTCTGGAATGCAGGTGTACATGCAGATAGAGCACACATATGCATAAAATAAATAAAATAAATCTTTAAAAATATATTTAATCTGTTTATCTCCTTGAACACAAGATTTAGCTCCATTTCACTTCCTTTTGCTCCTTTTCTTCTTGAAGGATACATTCTGTATTATTCCTAGCTCAGTTTGCTCCTTTTCATCAAAACATTCTTCTTAAGAGTGAATGCTAATAACCACAAGACAGAGTCAATACTAGGCTGTTTTGACATTTCCATTGCCAATGCAATTAATCCAAAACTCTTCACTGTAGCCTCAGGCAAACATTTTGGACAAGGACAAAAAAACAGTCACATTCTTAGCCAAAATACCATAAGAACAGTCTCTAGGCCACATACTAAAATTCTCCTCTGAAACTTCTTGAGCCACATCCCACAGTTCAAATCACTCTCAGCACCACTGTCTTCCATATTCCTACTAGGATGGGCCATTAAGCTCCACTTAATGAATTCCACTGCTTTCCCAATCCTCTCTCCCTCTCCCTCCATTTCTCTCTCTCTCTCTCTCTCTCTCTCTCTCTCTCTCTCTCTCTCTCT